>JAASFV010000049.1:0-51090 GCA_023334015.1 Globisporangium paddicum
GCAGCTCCCCAAGATTTCGGGTGAAGCTGACAATGTCGATCCCGAGAGTTATTGTCACACTTACATTCATTCCGTCAGGAACTCCTCCTGACACATTTGTCCCACAGGCCAATCAACAGCACCTGATGGAGGCAGCAGCTACGGACGCGGGAGGCAAGCGTTATGATGCCGCAGCCAGCGAAGTCGCACATGTTGGCGTTGCGCTACGAGCGCTGGCGCCAGCCACCGAGCACAACAGCACGAATACCAGCAGAGGCCTCATCAGCACGAAGAAGCGCAAGCCCACGCAGGTGTTGCGAAAGGTACCGCCAGTACAGTGATCCTCCTGAGCTCTTGAGCGTATTCTGCATATCGTGTGCTAGCTAACATTGCGTGTTCTAGGAGGAGAAAGATGAGCTCCTGAAGGAAATCGAGGAGCTCCGATTGCGCGTCCAGGCGCTCGAGACGCCCATAGAGGTATCAGCGAACGCGTCACAACTCGCAGGCGCGAGACTCGAGAACGCAATTTTCCACGAGGCCGTGCGCAGTCAGCAGCTCTCGCTCGCGACGACTCAGTCCGTCGTCTCCGGTCTCCTGGTACGTCCTTCCTATTTTTAATAATTATAAATTTATAATGAAATACTCTCTCTCTCTCTCTCTCTCTCTCTCTCTCTCTGTACGATAGAGCGGCGAGCACGCGAATCCGCTGAGCACGTGCATCCGCCTGGGTACGGACCGGGCCGCGCGCCGAGCCCACCTCTTGGCTCTCAAGCCCAGCAAGATCGCCCATGCGTGCGCCTACGTGGCCGCGCGATCGCGGTTCGTCGACCCGCTGCAGCCCCATTTTGCGGACGAGCGATTCGCGACTGCACGTGGGGACTTTATCTACGCCGGCTACGAGGTCGTGCAGTTCACGGCCGGCGTCCAGAGCGTCAAGCAGGTCTACGACGTGTACGTGACGTATCTGCTCAACCTGGAGATCAGCGTCTCGGAGCGGCTTGGGTACATCACGGTGCGAGATGACTTTGACTGCGTCGAGGGCTCGATCATGAGCTACCGGTTCCTCACGCAAGAGGGCGATGTGGCCGTGGAGACCCATGGCGTGCTCTTCCTGCAGTTCTTTGAGAGCCACGAGCTGGCGAATGGCGGACCCTGCGGTGTCGTGATGATCGACTGTGTCGACGACGACGAGCTGTACCCGTACGCGTCCAGCGAGGCTGTGAGGAAGGACGTCACGATCGCAGTCGTCTTCACGCCACACGTCGTGATATCTGAGGGTAGTTTGGATGGCGAGCCTGAGGAGAAGCTCGTGGTGACCATGACGAGTGGGAGTTTTTTTAGACTGCACCACTCGGACCAGTGTGAGCTGGCCACTCCTCAGGCTGTGGACGCACTGAGGAGGAACATGACCCACTGGGCCGACGAGATGCTCACAACGCTCCACGAGATGCTGCACGCAAGCTCAAGTGGCCCAGCGATATAATTGTTAATAATAATAATAATAATAAATAGCCGAATGGATGTGCAGACAAGACAATAATAATTATATGATCGAAAAAGATGAATCATATATTTTCTTTAGTCCTGTCGCTGGGATAAGCTAATACGCGATGACAAGTGCATGGCTCTGACATCTCTGCCCCAGATAACTAACCTGTATGGCAGATACAGCCCGCCTCGCCGCTATCGAGCAGCTCGTATATGGCTGCCATGTTCATCACGTTCAGATAATTCTCTAGGAGCCATTCAAAGATGGACTTGTCGTCTCCATGGAGCGCATGCACCGCTGCGTGGGGCGTAAAGCCTTCTTCGCGATACTGATGCAGAAACAGCCGCGAGTCCACGTCGCTCCGCTTGGCCATGTTGTCCATCACCTCGGTCGTGCAGCCCTTCTTGCGATGTTCATGGAGCCACTGGACGATCTCCACCGAGGCCGCGTGGTTATCGCCTTCTTCGTACAGTCTTCGCTGTGGTTTGCGTGGAGCCACTGGAGAATGTGGAGGTGGCCGAGTTCGTCCGCTTGGTCTATCGTCTCGAGCAAACTGCTGGCGCTGGTGACGTTCTCGTGGAGCCATCAAAGCTCAGGTCGACACGGTGGATGTACGAGGTCTGGACAGGCCACTGAACGATTGCAAAGTGGCCGTTCCTACCAGCGCTGCTGGTCTCGTAGTAGAGCGGTCCACTGTCGGTGACACGACGCTCGTGAAGCCACCGGACGATCTCAAAGTGGCCGTTGGCAGTGGCTTCCGAGATCGCGCACTCCTCGGCTTGCATACGATAGCTCGAGGTCACGCTGAGGTTGTGGAAGAGCCACTGGACCATGACCAGGTGACCGTTCTTGACCACGCCGGCGAGCACGGGCTCGTAGTAGTCGAACGCAGGCGAGCGATAGTCCTTGAGTAGCTCTGCGGTGCCCAAGTGGCCATGGTTTGTGGCTTCCATCAAGGCTCGTAGTCCTGGGTCGTGTACTTGTATTCCGCCATAAACCAACGCACCATGGACGTGGAGCCGCTAATAACGACCTCGGTGGTCGCCTGGCGGAAGTGATAGTCACTGGAGCCATTTGCATGGAGCCACTGAACGAGCTCAAGGTTCCCACTCTCAACCGCGCCGTAGAGTGTGTCGACCTCGACTAGGTCGGGGACAGCGCCACGAGGCACGCTCTCGTAGAGCCACGTGACGACCAAGAAGTGGCCGGCCTGGGCAGCGGACTGAATCGTGTCCACCACCAGCTGGCCCACATCGTCAGGATAGTGTCGCTCGAGCCACTGCAAGACCGCTAGGCGGCCGTACTTCGCAGCTTCCGTGGTGTACACTGGATCCCACGTCATGCGCCTGTGGTTCGCGACGAGCCGCTCCATGATCGCCACGTCGCCCAGTGGAGCAGCCTCTTTCATGCCCTTGCCAGTGAACCCAGTCGGGCAGTACGTGCTCAGGCACTTGACAAGTATCAGGGTATTCGTCGGGTGCTTCACAGCACCCACGAGTGCTTGGCTGAGCGCCTGGGCGCTGTAGAGCGGGTGCACATGCGAGGCTTCGAGGTCGATGAGCTGCCGGAGAAGCTGGAGGTCGCCCAGCTTGGTCACGGCGAGCTCAACAGTCCACTGGTTGGGGACAGCAAAGCTCGTGATCATTGACGCGAGATGCGCTGGAAGCGCTCGTGGCACGCATGCGGGGGCGGCGGCCATCAGCGGTAGGCGTGGACAGTCAAAGTGGCGGTGGTGGCGTCCATGCATGCGTGACAGTCGTCGGCGTTGAGAGAGAGAGAGAGAGAGAGAGAGTGAGAGAGAGAGAGAGAGAGAGAGAGAGAGAGACCATTTGAAAAATTAAAAAATGCCCATGCCAGCGCAAATTTGGCCCGTGGGCATCTTACGAGCACCTATTCGAGCTGTCGAGCAACTATTCAACGAGGATGCTTCCCCATAGGGCTGGTAATGTAGCTATTCAATGCTGAAGGCACTGAGTGGGTTGAGGAGCTATATTTGAACACACGTGCATTGGCGCTTGGTGATGCAATATGTGCATGTCCTCCTTGGGGCGACGCTTCGTGGAAGGTATCCATGAGTGTCAAATATACCGGTATACCGTTAAATACTTAAATGACGATATACCGGTATATAACCGGTGCAACTGCCATGAACTGGAGATCTGAGCTCTGAGCTCTGGGGGCATTATCATCATTTGAAATTGAAG
Source organism: Globisporangium paddicum (assembly GCA_023334015.1). Lineage (NCBI taxonomy): Eukaryota > Oomycota > Peronosporomycetes > Pythiales > Pythiaceae > Globisporangium > Globisporangium paddicum. The sequence goes on from JAASFV010000049.1 coordinate 3,673, forward strand.
GCGGCGGTCTCCAACACCTGCCAACCTAGAGCGACTAATCAACCTTGATAAATCCTGTGTGCTCCCAGGATTTTTGAAGGTTGATTAGTCGCTGCACTGTAGTTTGGCATGTAGCGGAGACCATTAAATTGGCCTGCCGCTTCGATGACGCTCGCTCAGAGCCTGAAGTACTGAGCCGCTTTCAATCGCGCGCTGACTCCGGATTTGACTGGTTCTCGTATGAGCTATTCAAAGGCGGTGCAATGGCTCATTACGATCCCCATATGGCTTGTATGGAGCGCAGTGTACGGCAGTAGTTCAATCGTCACATCGATACAGAGACTGTACCCATACACACCCAGCGAGGCCGTGAGGAGAGACGCCGTGGCTGTGCTCACATCGCATGGCACGCCTGAGTGGTAGTACTGGACAGCCGTACAAGCTCGTCATGGCGCTGGATTTTGGTGATTCGTCACACCGCACGTCAGAGCGCTTTGAGGACGAACATCCGGGATCTCATTGAGCTCTCGAGCCTGAGGGCAAACATGACAGGATATCATCAAGCTCTACTGGAGCTTCAAGCGCCCAGGCTTAACAAATAGAGAGACATGAGAAGAGCATCATCATTGGTAAACGAGATTGTATGCAGCAGCAAAGCATTTGCTCGTGATCACCATTGTTTTCATGATTTTCTGGCCACATTTTTTAAAAGCAGTGTCCAATCTGGGTCAATTACATATAAAACAGCCTATATAATTTCAAAATGGTAAAAACATCTTTTTCAGACACTGTGTCTAGAGTATGATTGTGCACTGGTCCTGGGCGTCATCCTCGTGACCACTTGATGTCTGGATTACGCGACATGTCATTCTTGCTATTTTGAAGTGACCATTGAACTATCCTCTATCAGCATACTCAGCACTTGCATGTTTTGTCACGCATAAATTCAGACTGTAACTGCCTTTCCAAGCACAAAAACAGGCGTTTTCGAAATAATATATCCTTCCAAAGCATACCTTCATACAAGCATGAAATAATCTAGTAGTATGCGTACAGACAGGTGCTGCGACTGTGTGTTTGTTTGCAACCATTTCTCCGGTCACTATTACACAAGCCATCACTGAAAGCCATGGTCGATGCGAGGAGCTACGTAGCGACGCAGCAGCAGCAGACGCCCAAGCAGCAGACGCAGACGCAGATGACGGAGGCCGGCGACCTGCAGCGCTGCGCCGTGGAGGTCGCAGCCAAGAGTATGGCCGCGCTCTTCACACCCAAGCGCGTGCGTCTCGACGTGAAGCACGAGGTCATGGCCAATTCCGAGAAAGGAGTGGCGCCGTCGACCGTCGTGGCCCAGGAGAGCGTGCTGAAGCGGATGCGAGGGAGCGAAGGCGACGCTGCAGAGGAAGAGAAGCAGTGTGACGATGCTGACGCGTGTCCACGTCGCAGCTCTGGCTCGGACCGGGACCTCGAAAGCGACGGTGCGAGCAGCAGTGCACCTGAGCAGCAGCGTCAGACGCAGAGCGAGCAGCCCGCGCGTAAAGTGCGCGTGCGCAAGCCCACGTACGCCGTGCGCAAGGTACCAGTCTCGATGTCTATCATCCTCGCGTTATCAGAAAATGAACTCACACGCATCTATTAATTATCAGGAAGAGAAGAGCGAACTCCAGAAGCAGGTGCAGCTGCTGCAGGCCCAAGTGGCGTTTTTAAAGGAACGCACGGGCGTCCCCGTGGGCCCGCGGCTCAACAAGCTGGGCGAGTCGCTCTTCCGCAACGAGGCAATCCGCGAGGCGCTGCGGCAGCAGCATCTCGGCCTCGCTAACGCCCAGTCGGCCGTGCACGAGTGTCTGGTACGCATGTTTGTCCACCTTCGTTAAGTGCACACCTGCTTGTTTTCCTTCTAACCGAACGCCGTTTAACTTATACAATAGAACGCGCAACAGAGCAACCCGATGAGCTCATACATCCGCCTGGGTACAACGTGGCATGACCGGCGCGCGACGCTGCTGGCGCTCAGGGACCGCAAAGTGCGCGACGCGTACGAGTACGTGATGGCGCGCGCGCAGTCGCTGGACCCACTCAAGCCCCATTTAATCGATGACCGCTTTGAAGACGCGAATGGTGACTTTTGCTGCGTGCGCTTCGAGATGATCCAGTTCACGGGCGTGCAGAGCGTGCAGCAGGTCTTTGAGGCGCTGCGGTCCTACCTCTTCAATATGGAGATCAGCATCTCCGAGAAGCTCGGCCATGTGACGACGCGCGACGACTATGACCTCGTCGACAAGAGCGTGTCAAACCATCGGTTGCTGTCCACTGAGCATGGCATTGAGATTGAGCTCAACGGCGTCATGTTCACGCAGTTCTTTGAAGCCCATGGCCCGTCGCACGGAAACCCGTGTGGCGTGGTCGCGGTCGACAGCGTCGATGTCGACGAGCTCCACCCGTACGCGGCGCGCGGCCGCGTGCGCAAGGACATCTCGGCCACGTGCGTGATCACGCACCACAAGCGCAAGAAGCTGGGTTCGGACGAGGACGAGCTCGTGGTCGTGATGATGCGCGGCGCGTTCCTGCGGCTGCACCACGCGGACGTGGTCATGCCGCCGCAGACGTTGCTCGAGGTGCGCGACGGCATCGCTCGCTGGGGACACGCGATGCTCAAGTGCATGCACGACATGCTCTACCCGGGGTCCCAGTCGGCGGGTGATGACTTGTAACTCGTGGTCTCTCGAGTGATGATAGTGTGAACGAGTCAAGACGCATTTATTTATACTGGCGAGGGCGTTATAGATGGATACCAAGCCAGCCATTGAAGAACTGATAGAGAAAAACAAGGCAGGGCAAGGAGATTGCGATGGCGTCCTCAACTGTAGCGCTGCGGTCGCTGAACACGACGTTCGTGCGCAAAGGCATCGTCGCAGCGTCTACAGGCGACAGTGGGTCGCGTGATCTGCCCAGCAAGGTGCTCGCGTTGCTGAGCAAACTGAAGAGCGAGTGCCAGGACGTGTGCGAGAATGCGCGAGACGTGGGCAGCTTCATCCAGCTTTGGAAGGAGCGGTCGCTGCACCAGACGCTTCAAGCACTCGACGATGCAACTAGTGCTCCTGCCACCAGTAGTTCATCAGTCTCGAGGGATGGTGGCACCAGTCATGAGAAGCAGATCCAGGCGATCGAGATGCACGAGAAGGCCGGGCGCGAGATGATCGAGAGGCTGCAGCGCCATCGTATCGAGACCACGAAGGACACGCACTTGATGATCGACCAGTTCGCTGAGCAGCTCACGGTGGTACTCACGGAGCTCATCAAACCGGAGCTCGAAGACGAACTCGAGTGTGAGAGAGCGATCGTGAATCGACTGGTCCAGGAGAAGCAGCAGCTCGTCCAGACACAGCTGAGACTGCAGCAATCGAACCAGGAGCTCTCTTCCCGTGTTGAGTCTTTGGAAAGCGCACCAAATGGTGGGGGTGATGCGATCCTCTGCAACAAGCTCCGTGATAAAGTGCGGGAGCTGACAGCCGACCGATCGGAGCTGCTTGTGTGCGTCGCGGACATGGAGAAGGAGCGCGAGAAGCACCACTGGGACATGGTGCAGATGCAGAAGGAGCTTGAGAACCAGCAGCGCACGTTCTTTCTGACCAAGGCCATGCACGAGAAGGAGACCAAGCAGCTCGTGGCGCTCGTGCAGACCCGTCAGGCGCAGTTCGCCCAGGTGATGCAGGCTTCAAGCAGCGATGGATCGGTGAACGTCGCGGCCCCCAGCGGTGTACCAAGTCCAGGATTGAGCTTGCCACGAGCTGTTGGTACAGTGAAGAGACAGTTTCAAGTGTCGACGCTGGAAGTCTATGACCCCGTGTCGGGACACACGATCCGGCATGCAGCAAAGAGTCCGCAGAAGCAGCGAAGCGCGTCTGGTACCAACACTTCGAAGACCGGATTCACGTTTACAGCATCGCCACCGGCATCTCCAAAGCGGAAAGCCAGTATTGCAAGCCCGAGCTTAGCCCTCAACCAGCAGCAGTTAAGCCAAGATGAAGATGATGAGACGAGTCCAGTACTCTCAGAGCAGCCGCGGAGCTCTCCGCTAGTGCCGAGCCCCAGCGGCCAAGTGCGCAGATTCGTGTTCTCAGATCCCAACCACAAGAGTTTGCTGAGTCCTCAGACGCGTTGAATTGAGCTGAAGCTGCCTTTTGTGTCAGTGCAACCCTGTCCACTCATTCCATTCTTCTCTTCGTTAAGTGCGCATTTTCATTTGACCAGAGGTAAGAATGGTGACGACTGATTCTGATCCTCTGCTAACAATGTCGACGACTTGTGCGGTTCAAGGTCGTCATCTTGACCGACTGCAGCCTGTGGCGCGGCAAAGAACGAGCTTTGCATCCGCACTTCCAGCGGCGACGTCACGGGCCGCAGCGAGTTGTCCAGGTACGCTGGCCGTGCGTACTTACGGTAGACCCCGTAGTCCAGTGTATCGCTCTTCTTGAGCTTACCAAGTCTCGTAGCTGAGTAGCTCTCGGTGTCCTCGCCATCCCTAGTTTCACCTAGCGATTCGCCTTGAGCACTGCCCAGCGCGTGTGGCGCCGTGGCAATTGGGCGCGCGAGCACGCTCCTCGTGAACCAGCCCTGCCTGTCGCGCTCCTTCTTAAGTTCGCGCCACTGCCCACTGCGTGCGGCCGCGAAGCTCTGCACTTTGGTGACGAATTCCTCCTGGAACTGGTCGGTAGCTTGGACACGGGCGTTCAGACCCTGGCTCAGGTACTGGTTTTCCGTGCGCTCGTGGCGCTTGACGCGGTCGCGCTGCTTGCGGAGCTCTTCAGCACGGAGCCGCTCGCCAAACTCCCGCGCCGCCAGTGAGAAGTACTTCTTCTTGCTTGCCTGGTTCACTGGTCGTGCTACTGGAGCCTCTATCTGCTGTTTGTGGTGCACTGGTGACGATGTTGCCGATGGACCAAGCGGGGTCGTCGATGGCCGCTGGTGCGTACCTAACGGAGCCGGGCTCCCACCTCCAGCAGCTCCGCCATACACGTGGTCCAACGCACGCTCAGCGCGCTTCTTGATCTTCTTCTCACGCTTCTTCTCATAAATGTGCTCGGCGAGGTCGGTCTTGAGCTCCATGAGCTCCTCCTCGGTAGCGTCGAGCCTCGCAGTGACGATCAACAGCTCACCCAGGGCTGCCACGTGCTTTCTTTGAAATTGGTCACGCTCGGCAAAGGCAAAGTTGCGCTGGGACTCGGCGATCGCCGCGGCCACCTCGGCCTGTCGCCAGTTGTGGGCCGCGCTCTCTTGCTTGGCTACGGACTTGTTCATGAGCCCGAGGATCTCGTCGCGGTGGGCGATCACGGCCTGGGTCTCGCGCTGGCCCTCGAGCTGGAGGTGCTCAGCCTTGGCTTTCTCCACGATCGTCTGGTGGAAAGCTGCGGTCATGTTGTCCAGCGCAAGCTGCAAGCGAGCCACCTCAGCTGTCAGAGCTTGGGTCTCGACCTGAGCTCGGGCCAGCGCGTGCTCGCTGAGCGCGTGGGCGCTCTTGGCCTCCTCGAACGCGGTGTGGAGAGCATGGAATTCGTCGCTAAGCACATCAAACTCATGCTTCTTGCCGACGAATTGGCTCTGGGACTGCATGGCCTGGAGCTTAAGGTCCTCGACTTGGACCTGGAGCAGCCCGAGTTTCTCTTCCCAAACACTGCGGCCGCCGCGGAGTCGGATCACTTCAGCCACGGCGGAGTGGCCCCAGTGCGTGGCCAGGTCCAGAGCCGTGCAGGCCGCGGCGTTCTTGGTCTTGAGGCTCGCGCCGGCGTTCAGCAGCACCTTGACGAGCTCCATGCGGCCCCAAAAGCACGCTAGGTGGAGTAGCGTCTGCCCGCCAGCGTCGTACTGGTCCACATCCACACCGTCGTGTGCGAGCAGCTCCTGCAGTCGCGCGCGGTCGTTGTCGAACACGGCGTCACGCAGCTGCGCGTACAGGGTCTCGCTCGCCACCATCGAGGGCGCATTCGAGAGCGATAGCCGGTCGGTCAATCGAGCCGAGCTCGCGGTTGTCACTGGTGGTGGTGAGCCAGCCCTAATAATACGACCTGGAGAGGCGAGTGAAGCCACCTGAGCTCGAAAGTGCCTCAGATGCCTTTCTATTTTGAACTGAAGAGCTCAGTTCAGAAAGTGCGGCGCGCCAAGAGAGACTGAGATCCATCGTGAGCCTCGCAGCATTACCGCAAGCAGCTTGGAATCGCGCACACGTAGCTATTCAGGATGATGGAGGAGTCGGCCGTGGATGACTTGGCCAACAGGTGACGTCTTCATAAGTTGGTCCCTATTTGTGTGACTTGCTGATTAGCCCTTTGCATGTGCTTGTAAGACTCAAGTTTGAGTTTGAAGACCGCGTGTCGGGCGCGAGCGAGATGGACGACGAGTCGCAGGACTGGTTCGTGAACGACAAGCGCGACGACGACCGTGCGCCGTCGCCCACCAAGAGCGAGAGTACCGCCGGAGCCAAAGACGCCGACGGGCCTGCGAGTGTTGGCAAAGGCGCTGGCGCATCCGCAGCTTCAGGCTCACCTTCGCGCCCTGAACTGGCAAAGAAGAAGTCGTCCAAGCTGGCACTGGCCATCAAGAGGTCCAACACGGCCGAGACCGCCGAGGAGGTACGTCGTCAGCGGTCTGTCTACAACAGGTAGAATCTGGTTTTGGAAAACCAATTTCGAAATTGTCGTGATGCTCAGGATGCGGACGAGTGCGGCAACTCCAAGAGCAAGACCGCGTTCCTGCACCACGTCCCGCATGCGTACGGCATCCTCGTAATGGAGCTGGGCTCTGGCGACCAGGTTCGTGGCATGGCTTTCTTGCTTTATAGCCATTGACCTCGTAGTCAGGCTAAGCTGGGACTTGTGTGTACTTTGGTGGTGCCTTGTACAGGTGATGGAGCGGCGCTACGGCTCCAAGTTCTTCCGCATCTATGTGCCGCAGGTGCACGAGACGCAGACGGATTTCTGCCTCTTCGCGCGCAAGCGACTCAACAAGCACAAGTTCCGCTTCAGCCTGGACGAGCACGCGATGTCCAAGTGGCACGACCCAGGCTACGGCGGCAAGGTCGTGATGACGCCTACGCCACAGGCCAAGCGCTTCCGACTCATAGTACCCAAGGCCGCGGCGCGCGTGAGCTTCGACATTGAGCAGGAGGCGCGCAAGCAGGAGCTTGTTGTCAAGCTCAACACCCAGGTAAAACACCTGCAATGTTGTTATGTTCCATGAATGCTGGCCTGGCTGACACGTTATCCACACAGCCCAAGCGGTTCAATCTCTTTCGCGGCCGCGCGGCTGCAGATGAGAGCTCGGACGTATACAAGGCGCTCATTCAAGTTCGTTGGTGCTTGGCAATGAGAGTATAGTCGGCAATATTCGATCTCTGGACGACTAACCTTATCGGATGGCCGTTTGTACAGAAATTCATCAACCCGGTGGTCGAAGTGCGCTGCCCAAAGTCCAACAACACGGTCTTCAAGGTCGAGAAAGAGGGCGTGAGTGGCTGAGTGGCAGGCTTACCGTTGCGCTCTTCATCTTTGGCATGGGTCTTTGGAGCCGTGTGCTTGGACTGACGTTGTGTTCGTTTTGCGCTGCCTGCAGGAGGTGGGCTCGGAGAAGTACATCGTCACGTACATGCGCCCGTTTTCATTATTTGTCAGGTAAACCTCACTTCCATCTTCATTCTTTCAACTGCTTGCCACATACTAACAACAATGTTGCGATGGTGGGTCAATAGCTGCTGTATCGCAGTTGGAGTGGAAGCTCATCTACTCGACTAGAAGAGAGCACAGGTTGACTACAGAGCAAGCACAAGACAAGGACTTACCTGGATAACGTCGCTGCTAATGGAGAGGTTTCCGCTATGTTCACGACGCCGGATCTATTTGAAATCGAGCGGTCACAGGCTTTTCTCGCTGAGTGCTCTTACTTTCGCAATGTTCCCTTGCCTCCGATGCACTTAAGCGACTGGCTCACAGCCAGCATCATTTCGATACCACGCAATTCACGCACGCGGTCCTTCACCGATTGGTCTGTTTGACAGAGTTTCGCGAGTAGGATCGCCACGTTCTTGCGCGCGAGGCCATCTGGAAGCGACCGGAGCGCGTTCACGAGCGCTTTGAGGTTCTTGTCAAAACTGAAGAGTCTCGAATCATGCTGGTTGCGGTCCGACTCCATGGTGATGAGTACCTTGACAATGTTGCCCACCAATCGCTCGCGAGCACTGGTTTCTTGACTGGAAAAGCACCGATAGCCTTCGGTGTGGCTGTTAGCGAGCACGATGGCCTGGAACATGGCGCGCACAGCGCGCTTCTCGCGCAGATATTCGCGCACGTGGGGCTCGTGGACGCACCAGCCGACGTGGCACCAGATCTGCGCACAAAGCTGCCACGATTCACCTGAGAGCTCGTTGATGTCAGTGCCCGCTGTGTTGCTGCCGAGCTTGCCGTTGCTGGTGCTGGACAATGCCTGAAAGCACATTCGGTAGAGCAGCTCGAGCAAGTCGCGGTCTGAAAGCTGCGTCGTGGTGTGGGCAAAATTGGCAGTGGAGCTGCTCGCACTACCACTGGTCGTGGTTATTTCTGACGTGGTTGCCGTCTTCTGCACTGGATGCGCTCGGCAGAGCAAACTAGTCGCACGCGAGAGAACGAGTACCAGTTTGCTGAAGTTTTCAGGGTTCACACTGCTAAAGATGCCTTTGAATGTCGAGACAACGTCACAGGCAAGTAAATCGATCCGAATGCGAGCATCAGCATGGAAGCTCAGGTTCAGCAGCGCCGCCAGCGCGCGCTCGGCTTTTGTTGCCCACTGTACTTCGTCTCCCGACGACTTGGTTGTGCTGCCGATTGCTGACTCACGAGCGATGATCAAGAGATCCTGGACGAGTCGCAGTCGGATAGACTGGTCCATGGATTCGACAGCAGCTCGGAATGCCTCGATGGTCGACAGATTCGTGAGAAAGCCCAGCAAGTTGAGCAAAAGTCTCGGTTCCATCGTTTTCCAGATGATGAGAGCACTTGCGATAGCTTGTATGCAATCTTGAGGTTGCTGAGCAAACTCTCGGATCCCATGATCGTCGTTGCTGAGCATGAAGCATACGCTTGACGCAGAGAGGGCGAGCTTCTGCTTGGAGACTCGATCAAAGCTCGTCAGGGTCTTCTGATTTGGATCTGCCGATAGCTTGATAGTATCTAACAGAGTTGGCAGAACGGACTTGGTTGCTGTCATTATGCGCTTCCATGACTTTGACTCGACTGCTTCCTCAAAGAACCGGAGAATGCTCGCATGTGTGCTCCAAGACAACACTGACGGGATATCTTTGGTTCTGTTGGCTTGACTGCCAGCAGTTTGCAAGAGCACTGCGAGCATACACTTCCGGAATGACGTGTTCTGGTACATCACGATCTGGTTGCGAGGACAGCTGCCCATCGCCGCAGCAGCACAATTGACCATCGCACTGACAATTAGCTCACGATCGTTGGTGCTCTCATTGACTGTGTCGGCTGCCGACTGGTGTCCAGCTTCAAAGATGCTGACGAGCCGACTGCAGAGCTTGTGGAGCTCATCCGATGTGCGTAGTAGAGTGCGCACGCTCTCGTTCTGCTCGAGGAACGGGAGCACGAGCTCGTACGCGATCCACAACGGGTGCACAGCCCCAAAGGTTCTTTGAGGCTGCTCGTCTGGTCCTTGTTGCTGGTTCTCTTGGATTTCCATAGCAAGATGATTGTCATCCATACGTTTGAATAGCTCGGCGACAAACTGCAGCTCGAAGACTTTGGTGCGCTCTTCCTCACTCGCACAAGGTTCACTGTTCGCTAGCTTCACACTCAGCTGGCTCTGTACAACCGAGTCTTCGTAGTCTCCCACGATAATCGAGTGCTGCTCGACGACATCCTGGTTACCAGGCTCGAGCTGGAGCGCCTTCTCCATATCCAGCGCTGCGTCCTTCCAGCGTTTCTGCAAGTGCCACGCCGCCGCACGCCGCGAGAGCGCCTTGACGTGTCCTGGGTCGACAAACAAAGCGCGCGAGCTGAATTCGACCGCGTCGTCCAGATTGTCTAGGCGCAAGTGGCACTGGGCGAGGTTCGTAAGCACGGCGACGTTGAACGGCGACTTGTCGAGCGCCTGCATGTACGAGTAGATCGCGGTCTTGTACTGCTTCCGCTTGTAGCTCTGGTTGCCCTGCTGCTTGCATTCTGTCATAGAAAGACACCCACAAAACATTGTCACCAAGCCGTGGTCAATACTTCTATGCAAAGCAGCCTTGGTAAAGAACTCACTCTCAGCACTCCGCTCCTTCTCGTGCTTGGTGCGCTGTCGTTTCTCGAGATCTTCCTTGAACTGGGTGCAAAAGTTCAGGTTGTTGGCCTCGAACTCGCTGTTACGCTGCTTCTCGAGAAGCGCGTCGCGCTCGGCGTTCTCCTGGAGTGTCACGGGGTCCTGTGGCTCCCACTTCGCCCACATCGAGTAGTCGTTCGCGTCGCGCTCCTTGTAGGCAGCGATTGCGCGGCTCGCGGCAAATTGCGCCTTCTCCTCTTGCTGGTTGTCACCGCGAGTTTCGCCATCGTCGATTGAGAAGCGCAGCTTGGCCTTCATCCACCAGTTCTCGCGCTCTTCGTGCTTGCGAGTGCGCTCGCGCTCCTGCTCACGCTGGACGCGCTCTTGCTCGCGCTGAATGGCCTCGAGGCGCTCAGTCTCTTCCTGCACTGGCGACTTGTAGCCTGGAATCTGGTGGCATTAGTTGATAGCAGAATCATCATCAGAGGGTGCCATGCAACAGTGAGTTGTGTACTAGTACAGCGGATGTACCTTGCACTTTTCGGGATCGAATGTGCCGTTCTTGATTTCATCCATCGCCTGCGAGATCTGCAAAGCGACACTGTCGGTGTCAGATTACAATAGAAGAAGATGCATAGATAGATAGAGATGGAGAGTGACGTACCATGTCCATACGGGTGGCAAAGTCGTCGACCTCGCTGGGCGCGATGCCCGAGCGGAATTCCATGTCGAGCGCGCGGATGGGGTCCATCGAGTTCAGAGTGCTACAGGTTGAGATGGTGTCGAGCTAGCGGGAACGGAAATGCGTTCCATGCGACGGGCTGGTTATGAATTCTTCGACGCCGCTTCACGCCCCACGACCTTTCGCATCACGTATCTGCCGTATCCACCAGGAGCTGCCAAAAGAGAAATGGGGCTCGCCTTAATGAGCAGTGGCGCGTGAGCTGGCCCGAATCAGCTCGTTGTGCTCCTTCAATTCGGACTCCAGGTCCTCTTGGGAGATGCCTTGGAACGTCATGGCCTTGTGTACTGATAGCGGCGCGAAGCTCCACGAAGCGCTCTTTCAAATTGGCCACGTCGTCTTCCTTCAGGATCTGCTTTGCTGTTGATGAAAATTGCGCAGCTCGTTGATCACGCTCCATAGACGCATCGAGTTCTGCAGCATCACGTTCTATGGAGAGCGTGATCAACGAGCTTGTTCTGCAACGATGCCATGATGTTCTCGACCACGACATAGTCGCCGGATAATGAAATCGCGTTCGCAGTGTTCGCGACTTGGTTGTATCCGTTCATGACATGATCTGGAGCGCCTTGAGCGCCTACGCAAAGAGCTGTTCTGCGACTTCCGAGGCGCGAGTGTGTTGCCAGTGGCCGCGTACTCTGCTCAGCGAGGCAAGAGACCAAAATCTCCTACCCACCCTGTGAGAGCTGGCTGTCGGTCGATCTGGTTGATGTGCGAGTATGTGATCTGCGTCAACCAGCGGAGCTCATCCGCGAGATATGAGGTCGTCTGGCCCCTTGTCCTGCGTAACAACTCGGAACCGTCGAAGCGAGTCTACAAGGTGGACCCGTCTTCCTCGCTGATGGTATCGACCTCCATCAGCTGACGGAGGCGTGTGATGGCGCTGCCGAACCTGTGCTGCAGACAACGCTGCTTGTCCTGGCGGTCGTGAGAGGAATCTCACTCACTGCGCCCGTTTGAGCGAAGAGACATCGTTGCGTTGGCTTGTGGTCTTCCTCGCACGTTGCTCGGCTGTAGCCTCGTTCCACGATGTGCATCTGTCGCTCTGCACGGATGGACCGTACCATGATTACTTCACGCGCCTTCTCGTCACGTCTGCATCCGGATGGACCTCTTCCGATGTGCATTGCCGCCACGTGATTGATTCACTGAAAACACTGCTTCGTGTTGTCGTCGCTCGTCGCGGCGTTGAGGTGACGCCATTGACAGGCTGTCCACCAGCTGCTGCTGGAATTGCGCGCGCGCCAACGACAGTCGCCATCTTCAGTCGCGCAATCGCCTCTCTACTTGCTGGTTTATGATCGTGATCGCGACTGCGCTTGCTCCCAAGCTCTCGGCCTGGCTGAACCGAGTGTGGCAGCGTCACAGGCGTGTTCACTACAGTGCCGTTCATCGCAGTATGGTGACCAAGACATTACACAGTATGAGCGCCGCAGCAAGCACCCATACATACACATATAGCTCACTCACACGAGCGCTTTCGTTCACAGACGATGGCCCTTGTCGTTTCAGTTCAGCACAGTGCCACAGTTTGTTTGGCCATCTCTCTCATGCGGGAGGCATCAGTAGACGTCCATGAAACGGGCAGCGGGTCATAGCGCATCACAACATGCATCACACACATCACACAGCCGCCAGTGTGATACAGATACACTGTACAGATAGAGAGGCTGCACGCGCATGCGCACGCAGGGGGCGGGGGAGCATACATCGACCCGTTCGCGCCTGGCATGACGCGCTTCCACTCATTTCTGATTGGTCAAAACTAAAGATCATTCTACTTCAACTAATCTGTGATTGGTCAAAATAAATATTTTTCTTCCAATCCTCTCTCCGCAAATCTTCAATCTAGTACTGTATCCCGTTCGAATAGAAGCGTGTATTTCAACAACAGGACGACAAGAGTGGGACGGCCGATGTAAAGAGCGTCCTGCATGCAGCCGCTCCTCTCCATTGCGTGGGCCAACACCTTGGCTTTTGTATGGGGGCATTGGTTGGCCCGTCGTTTCCGCCCCCCAAAACGCCAAACTGGCTCTCCTGACTGTCGCCCCCTCGCGCCAAACTGACTTCTTGTGGTTTTGCGCGCTGTTGCGCAGCGCCAGCTGCTGGCGCCCGTTGCAGGCCACTGGTCATTTCGAAATCAACCGGCCAGCGCACAACAAGCCCAAGCCCAAGCCCAAGCCTCGCCTCTGTCCCCACCAGCCTCGCGCCGCATCTTCCGTCAAAACAGACCAATTCCCAGAATGAGCGAGTACGGATACAGCAGCTACGAGCAGCAGGGGCAGCAGCTGCCGCCACCGCACCATGGCCAGAGCGGCGAGCGACCCAAACTCTTCATGATGGAGCCGCAGCAGCACTCGGCCGCCATGACCACGCACATGGCCGTGCTCGAGGGCTACCAGCTTGTGCACCATGGCACGCCACACCACCACATGACCCCGCAGCATGCGATGACGCCGCAACACGCGATGACCCCGCAACACACGATGACTCCACAGCACGCGATGACTCCGCAGCACCGCCGCGAGTACGATCATGAGCCACTCATGATGAACGTGCAGACCAACAGCCAGGGGTACTACGCGCCCATCGGTGCGCAGATGCTGCACGTGTCGTCGGACTACAACTACTCCTCGAGCAGCCCGGGCGTGACGCCATCGGGCTCGGCCTCGGGCACCAAGCGCTCGCGCGAGGACCTCAACATGAAGGAGAAGAAGCGTATGTTCAAGCTCAACGACCGCATCAACCAGCTTAAGGATGTGCTCGACGAGGCCGGTGTGCAGACCAAGAAGAACAAGCAGTCGATCCTCGACAACGCCGCCCACTACATCGAGATGCTACGCAGCAACCTGTTGATCGCCAAGCAGAAGGCCGAACGCGCCGAGCGTGAAGCCGAGAACTTCCGCCAGCAGTCGCTCAAGAACTCGTCGAGCGCCGACAAAGTCGTGAAAGGATGCTTTCAGAAGACGACAACGCCCCGCGTGGTCGTGGGCCTAGACCTCCAGCCAGTGACGTTCAACGGTGCGTTCCTGAAGCACACTGGACAGACCGACGCGGCGCTGAAGAAGAAGAACGCGCTGAAGACGTTCTTGTGCGCTAACACGGAACAGTTAGACCGCATCGTGAAGCGTGCGAGCGAAGGCAAGAAGTCGACGAGCGAGATCGTCGAGGCGTCGACCGCGAACGGCGTTGCGCCGGTGAACCTCATGGTGTCTGTGATCACGGACGACAAGGGCAAGCCGAGCAACGTCGAGTTCAGCCTCATCCCGCTGGAGAAGAACGCGTCGGACTCTATGTCAATCAAGCAGCTAAAGATCAGCAAGAACGTTTCCAAGAAGACTTCGAAAGTCGTGAACAAGGGCGACGAGGCGCCGCAGGGCGAGCAGTCGGACGCGTCGGCGTCGGACGTGAGCGAGATCCCGCTGTAGAGAGGCAACCTGCTGTTCCATGGTAGTTGTCAAAATGGCGGCAGTGTATTATATAAATTATACCAGGCGACTGGTATGGTGTTGTGACCAGAAAAGTATCGTTTTCAATGTCTTGAGCATGTTTTGCGTTGCCTATCAGTCAGTGAGTCACAGAGCGCCAATATGTCAATCGTTTCGTAGCTCTAATCATTTTGGAATGATTGTCGATGTTGAAGTGGTGAGTTCGACAATTGTTACACAACAGCAGTGCCAACAAGGCAAAGCACGAAGAGCTCAGCGACAGCACTCATGACGGCACTTCAATATTAAGAAAATGTTCTAAAGCGCGCACAACACCGACGTCGTCCTCTCTCCGTGGATCATGCACGAAGAGCTCCAACCTGAGAGCTACACGACGGATAGCAAAGCTGCACCGTAAAAATAATAGCAAAGCAAAACTCAATCGAGGGCCACTGCAGCAGCTCTTCAAGATGCGGGTGGCGTCACACCTCAGAACGAGCAGCACTCAGACTTGGCAGCGTTGTTCCGGTCCGAGAGCCGCTGCTGCTCATCGAGCGAGATGCGGCTTGCGCCCGAGCCCTTCCGCACTTGGTGGTTCTCGTAGTCGAAGTTCGACAGGATCGTAGTCGCGGTGAGCGAAAAGGCCTGGTGCAATAGTACAATTGCAAGCGTGTTAGTGGCGCGTGGCGTCTTATCAAGTAAATAGTGCTCGATCTATGAGTGGGCGCGTACCTGCTCGACGTTCTGGGCCGTCTTGGCTGAGGCCTCGATGAAGTAGAGGCCGTGCGCTTGCGCCCATTCGCGGCCTTCTTCCTCCGTCACCTGGCGCTCTCTGCAGTCCATATTGACAGTACGCCAAGTGAGCATTCCCATTTAATTCACAACCACAATCTCTGGCGCACATGTAGATAGATGGTGCACCTGTGAGAGAGGTCGCACTTCATGCCGACGACCATGATCTCAATGTTCTCGTTCTGCGAGTTCTGATGGCACTCCTGGAGCCACCGCCCGAGGTGCTCAAAGCTGTCGCGTCTATTGTTGGCATCATACATTATACACAGTGTTAGCATTCGACTCCCACAGACACAAGCAACCTGTTGCAAGAAAGGCAACACCGACGGACCGTCCAATGTCGTAGACGAGCAGCGCGCCGTCGGCGCCGCGGTAGTACGAGCGCGTGATCGACAGGAAGGTCTCCTGGCCGGCCGTGTCCCAAATCTCAAGCTTCACCTTGCGGCCGTCGAGGTCGAGCAGCTTGGCGCCAAACTCGACGCCGATCGTGAGGTCGTGGATCGGCTGGAAGTGCTGCTCCGTGAACTGCAGCAGTAGCGACGACTTGCCCACCTCTGCGCGAATCGAGCCACCAGCATACACATAGGTCACGACCATTAGTACCACGCCCATGGAGGCACACGCATGTTGTTGCTCTACGAGAAGGCTCATGCGAGGGAGAGAAACTGTGCGCACGCATAGCTAGGAGAAGACAGCTCATACACAGGCGGACGCACCCGAGTCGCCGATGATAATGTACTTGAGTGTCACGAACACCATCGTGTCCCCCCTCTCTCTCGCTCTCGTCTGTTGGTCGACGAGTCGGCGTCTGCTGCTTGAGCACGCTCGCCTCTGGTGGTCGTGCGCGTGTGGAGTTTGATGCCCGAAGAGAGAGCAAAAGGACGTTTTGAGTGGAAGAAGAAACGCGAAAAGATACAAAAGAAACCAGATAGTGGACTTTTACTTCTTGCGGTAGCAGTATATGAGCCGCAGCTCCAAGTTCGCACTACGTTTTTTTTTCAGAACTAAAGATACATTTCTGAGATGAACACGCAACATTGTAATATACAAAGAGCAGCAATAGCGAGGCAGGTAAAAGATAGAACCCGTATGTAAAATGCACGTCCTTCTCTCTCGTTACTCTCTCTCTCTCTCTCTGCCTTCACGCCATGAGCTCTTCACGAGCTTTCACTTCTTGGCGTTGACTTCGATCGTGTGGTCGTAGTCGATCGTGGGGATGACCGACTGGATGAACTTGAGGAACAGGAACAGGTACTGGTCGCTGCGGATCTCGCCAGTGCTGGCGGCACGGCCGTTGTTGTCCTCATCGCCAACCACCGACATGTCCTTCATGTTCGCGACGATGCGCTTCATGACGGCGCCGTGCTGGCATGGGTGGATCGACGCGTGAATGAGCGCGCTGCGGTGCGGGTGTGGCTCCATGGTCACCGTGCGGTTCGCGTAGTCCTGCATAATGTCCTCAAACATCTCGTCCGCGCTCAATGGGCGGTTCTTTTCGTCGTACCCAAAGAGCCACACGCGCGGTGTCTGGTAGTACTTGTCGTACGTGATCGACAGGTCATACGTGCGCGTGTAGAGGATCGCGTCGTTGTCGTCGTCCGGCTCGCTCGCAACCAGGTACCCGCCGTTCGTGGGGCCAAGCGCGGCTTCGTCCTCCACGAGGTTGTCTTCCTCTTCAAAGGAGCTGAGGTCTGGCGCGTCCGATGACGACGCCGCGCCAGCACCAGGAGCAGGCACAAAGTGCTCCATCACGATTGCGTCCAAAATGCCGCCACCGCCACTAGAAGGCGCAGACACAGCATGACTCGTGGCTGTGGTTGCGGTCGGGATAAAGTCCGCATCTGCGTCCATGGAAATGTGTTCCAGTTCGTCTGTCAGGCCTGCCATTGTTATGATATCGAAGACACACAGTAAGCACCAAGTCACCCACACAACACATACAATTTTTATACCTATAAGCTATTGCATCATGCATATAAGCGTACCGTTCACGTCGCTTGAGACGCCAGACTTGGCGTACGACGACGCGGCGATCCACTCGTCCTCGCCTTCTACGGGGCGCTCTGTCTGGTAATTGAGCTCCAATGACGTCACGCGGCGCTGGCACGGTACTAACACACACAAAAACCATACACCCCGAGATGAATACCATACCATGCATACACGCTACAGTGCAAATGCGAGTGCGGCTTCTCACCGTTCCTCGTGACGAGGTACTGCTTATCCGCTGGCAGGTACGGGCGGTGCAGGCTCGGGTCGCCGCTCTCCCTGCAGTATAAGGAGCACATACATTCACACACAGGCGTGTATTAGATTCACTGCACAGAACATCAACCCATACACACGTAATAAAGCCGCCTGTGTACCATCGCCAGGTCGGGCACTTGTACACGAGCAGGTCGCCCGCCTTCACGAACTCCTCGGGCGTGAGCAGCCCCTTGTCCTCGAACGATGACTCCTTGAGCACGGGCGTAAGGTACTCGCGCACGCCGTGGAATAAGCCCTGCATGCTGATGCTCTCTTGTCTTGGTGACTGCGCTTCTTGGGTTGTGGTGCTTCTTTGCGTTGAAGTGTCCTTTTCTTCTTTTCTCCAGGACTTTTGTTTTCTCGTGGCAGAAATGCAGGATATCTATACAAATTATATGTATGCATTTGTGTTTATAATTAAACGATCATTTGTTGCAAAACAAATTCTAATAGTTATTTTCAGCATACCAAAAACAAGCTAAACAGGAATTGATCCTAGTTTCTACGTTTAGGATTCTCGATACTGCTCTAGGATTGCTGATGATACTTTTGACACTGAAGTACCAGTTCCTAATCCTTTTGATACCCAAGTTGATACCTTGACATTGATACTAGAGTATCACTGATACTTTTCACATCTCAATTCATTCATGGCGACGACAGCCGTGACAGTCTACTGGCCGCGTGACGCCACTGCACAGCGGCAGCAGCATGATGCGACGCAGTACACGCTGATGGGCTTTCTTGTAGACGAGCGCACGGCCTGCGTCGTGGAGCTCGTGCCAGGTGCGTTGCGATTCCGATTGCTCTTTACTCGTTCTGACTGTCCGTGTGGGAAAGATACTTACTGACTGTGTGCGTGTAATGCTCAGTAGGAAAGCATGACAGCGACATCGATGATCATGTAGAGAGCGATGGCGTTGAGGCGATTGGCATCGCCATGGTTGTGTCAGCAGAGCAGCATGAAGCGCTGATGTTGAATCAGAAGGAACCAGCGGACGGAGCCACGAAGAAGCAGCCACTTCTGCGTGTACACTTGGTCACACACAATAGCAACCAACAAGGGCGACTGACTAATCTGATCACGAGCCTCACCAACTCGACGATGAAGCAATCCACGCCAGCTGTCGTGTATGTGGAGAGCTCTGGTGCTGCGAATAATGAAGACCCAAGTGCTCACTGTGACTACATCCGCCACTGCAACCTCGTGTTCTACGACGCACAGCTCGCTATGAAGGGCTGTCTGGCGCGCTGCGGACGCACGCTTTCCGAAAAATCCGCTTTCCACGCGCCGCTGATGCAGGTTTGCTAGCCAATGTATCTCCCTGTAGCCATCGTGTTTCATGTGCTTACATGACTCATATATGGCTGGCTTTGGTGATTTTAGATCGACAGGGTCTTTGTAAATCGCGTCGAGCGTCAGCGAGCTCTCCAGGGCCAAGGAGTTCACGCGACAGGTATCATCTGCTAAGTTATTACGTGGGCAGCTTCAATACATTGAAGTAATTGCTTTTATATTCATCGTGCAGGACTTCGTGGACTGGCTGAGGCCATCGGGTACTATCTGATATTCGCGCCCTCCCTGGTTATCTTACGAGTGGCAGCGGTCCTCAACGACGTTGTCACCGCTCCGGTGTCAGCAATCAGTGGCAAGTGCGCCAAGGTACGACCTATGTATTCACCTTTTTTTAAATGTAAATGTGCAATGAGTTCGCATAGATATTAATTGCATAGCTCCTGCTATAAACAGGATGGCTCGCGCTTCCTTGAAGTGCTATGCTATCACCTCCACTCGCTGGCGTGCGTCCCAGGTGTTGTGCGCAACCACTACCTGATGTCCAAGAGCCGACGAACCAGTGACGGTGAAGGTTTGACTCGATACCACAATTGTTGCAAAAGATTCATCACCCTAACAACATTGATCTTGACTTTAAAATTGATTTTGAAAGTGTCGGACGCGCTCGAGGCGTGGAATTACGGCTGGTACGTGATGATGGACGCTGCGGTCGGCCGTCTCCTGGCAGGATTCGTCTTCCAAATCCTCATCGCGCAGCTCCAGGCTCGAGAACTGTAAGAGATATTTTAAATTGTTTAATGCTCGCTCTTCACTAATGGCGGCTGTGAATGACCTAGATCCCCTGCTGCGTTCCTGGAGATCCTGCGCTCAAATGTCGTGTGGCTCATGGGCGCGCCCGCAGGATTCAAGGTGAGCTTTACGCCTGAACCATTGTCGAGAATATATATTTCCTGTAAATATTAACAACATATTTATTTAATAACTAACAGCTCAATGCCCCGCTTGCGTCGATCCTTGGGAACGGCATCCTGCTTTGGTTTGACCTGTGGGAGTACACGCTCTCGCTGCTCATCGGCAGTGACACTCCGTGGACTCGGCTCCTGCTGCAGAGCTCGTGGGCCTGCGAGGCTCTCAACTTTGTGTGGCACAACATGGGTGCGACGCTGCAACTGACACTGCTGGCCGACGCACTCACGTTCTTCACGTGGAACTCGTACTGGGTCTACCAGTACTTCACGAAGCTCAACATGCTGCAGTTCGGGCTCTTCTCGTCGCTCTGGAAACTCTTTCTCGGCAAGAAGAACAACGTGCTGCGCAAGCGCGTCGACTCGTGCGAGTACGACGTGAGCCAGGTACGCAATGGTTCATCCTGAGTTGCCTTGGCTTCGTGATCTTGAACGCTGATGAGCTCTCTGTTGTGTGCAGCTCTTGCTGGGGACACTGCTGTTCACCATCTTGTTCTTCATCGTGACGACCAACATGGTGTTCTTCATGTACTTTGGGCTCGTGCGCCTTGTCATCTTCGCCATGCAAGCCACGCTCTGGCTGCCCGTCGTGTGTCTGCGCGCCATGCCCGTCGCGTCGCTGGTCTATCGCTGGTGGCGTCCCACTTTCTTCGTGGCTGGAGTGCGTCTCGATACGTCTCGGAATCCGTTGGCTCGGTCCACAAAGACGCTGGATGTCCACGATGTCGGCGTTGGGAAGCAGCGGTTGAGCGATGTGCAAGCCCAGCAGCTGATCCGTGAGGTCGCGGCGCGAGATTGGTCCGTCCCCGACAGAGTTGAAGGACCGCGAAACGCATACTTTCAAGTGACACCGATCGCCTCGAGCGCATCATCGCTCTTTTCAAGGTGAGTGTGGCCTTTGTATGTCAGTGCCCACTGCTTATCGTAGATATTTCTAACTCATGATGATATGTCGTGGCTTAGGTTGCGCCAGTACAGCAAGGCTCTGTCGACACACTACGCTCTGGGCGCAGTCGTGCGCTCCTGGTTCTTTGGCAGCCACATTTCGCCGGTCCCACTCACGCTCCTGTTTGAGAACCTACTGATGCTCGGAAGTGACCGAGTCAACACACAAGACGAAGAGATTTCCGCTGCGGCTGCTAGTCCGATGGTCTCGCCTGTGTCAAAGAAGAATGTCTAGCTACTCGTGGACGCTCGTTGAGATACATACGTGTCGTGTTCAACTTCACGACACCAGCGTGTGGACTTGCCGAGAAAGACATGTAAGTGGTAAGCGGGCAATTAACTACCGACCGTGGATGCCAAGTTGACGAAGCACGCGATATAAGAAGCGCGTGTGTGACTTGGAGACTGCTTCTCGCGTGCAGCCATTGTTGGTTTGCTCAAGTGAGCTCTTCGATAAAGGAAATCAAAATCTATCTTCGAGACACCTTAGGAGCAGGAAATATCCCAGTTCATTGTCGTCAGGATATCCTGACGAAGCTGCATTTTCATGGTCTTGAGATTCCTGGTGAACTGCTGGGGTGACGACCACAAGAAATCTCTTGCTTGGAGTCGTTCGGTACTGTGCAAGACATAATAATTATAGTCCATCAAACTTGAGCATTCATATCACACCTTTTCTTATTTCAAGTCTAGATTTTTTCAGGAGTTTTATAATAGGATTGTGTCTCCGTTTCCCATTCATAAATCGAATTTTGCTTTTGCACATCTTTTCAGGCGTATAATTTTGTGCTGGTGTATACAAATCTTTTTGACGTTGCGCATTCATCACCTTCCACAGCCGCATTCCGCATTTTCCCAAGCAGCACCGACACTCGACGACGTGCATCAAGCGAGCAGCGATGGTGTTCCTCATGCGCAAGCTCGCACAAGCAGCCACGCGGTCGACGACCTCCAGCAGCAGCGTCCTCGCTCGCCGCGGCTTTGCGTCTGCGACCGACAGTGCGCTCGCGTCGCTGCGCAACCAGAGCTTCTTGTCCACCGCCCAGCTCTCGTGCGTCGCTCTTTCTGTGCTTGCTTGGCTGCCTTTAAGCATTTATGCTGATGCGTTGCATCTGCATGCCATGCGGGGTTTCCTGACAACGCTTTGATGAAATGCGCTATCGATAGGAAGAATGAGTTTGAAGCCCTCGTGACCAAGGCGCAGGAATACAAGGCGCTGTACTCAGACCCGGCGACGAAAGCTACTACGCCAAAGGTACGCTCGACAGTACACTGAGCTCGTAGCTTTGATTGTGTGCGGCATTATGTCTTACTTCGGTGTGTTCATGTCGTTATTATGTAGCCACTTGCGGGTGAGATCTGCTCGATGATCTTCCAAAAGCGAAGCACGCGCACGCGGTGAGTCTGGAAGCCAACATTGTGTGTTGGTAGTTCAACGAACGAATGCTAACTGTGCACGAATGGTTGTTTTCGTGCTGGTGAATAGCATTTCGAGTGAAGTGGGCATGCACCTGCTGGGTGGTAAAGCGCTCTTCCTCTCGTCGGACGATATTCAACTCGGAACGAACGAAACCATGAAGGTACAGAGAGAACTCTTCAGCTGACACGTCATTGCTTTTTGAATCAGTGACGGTCGTTCATCTGGTGGCGCCTCATACTGTTTCTTGTTTTGCCTCGACAATTAGGACACTGCTCTCGTGCTGTCGCGCTTCAACAGCATCATTCTGGCCCGCGTGTTTGGTCACAAGGATGTTGAAGAGCTCGCTGAGCTTGCCACCATCCCAGGTATAAATCGCGTGTACTTTGTTATGATTGGGATTGCCGGTGTTCATACTTCCTCAATACGTTGGACTGTGTAGTGATCAACGCGCTCTCGGAGAAATACCACCCGCTGCAAGCTTTGGCCGACTACATGACCGTCAAGGTGCATACGCTTGCGTCGCTCTCGTCTGTTGTTTCTCACGTGATACTGACCTAAATATGCTTCCATTCGGCTGCGTAGGAACACTTTGGCAAGCTCAAGGGCTTGACCATCGCATGGGTTGGTGATGGCAACAACGTCCTGCATGACTACATGATTGCTGCTGCGAAAGTTGGAGCGAATATTCAGATTGCTACCCCAGCTGGCTATGAACCAGACGCCGATGTCATTGAAGAGACCAAGCGCCTCGCGAAGGCAAGTTGTCACACTCTTTGACATGGCTATTGAGCAGTCGATTTAACCTTTGACTCTTTGCTTTGCTCTTCATAGGAATCTGGCACCCAGGTCCTGTTAACACACGACCCGATCGAAGCTGTGACAAATGCGAACGTCATCGCCACGGACACTTGGATCAGGTTCGCATCTCTTAATGCACTGAAAGATGTGTGAACATTTCATCACTAAGTTTTTATTTTGCTGAACACTGGTGTTGCAAAATAGCATGGGCCAAGAGGAGGAGGCTAAGATCCGCAAACAGCACTTTGCCGGCTACCAAGTCACGAAAAAGATGCTGAAGAACGCGGCCAGTGACCACGTGTTCTTGCACTGCCTTCCTCGCCACGAAGAGGAAGTCGACGATGAGGTAAGTTTTGTGATCACTGTCGCATCTGTTTTCTTTTATTTGCCGACTAAGTCTGGTCTCGTTTATCCTGAAGGTGTTTTACTCGGACAAGTCGCTGGTCTTTGACGAAGCTGAGAACCGTCTGTGGACCGTGATGGCGGTGTACGCAGCCCTCTTGGGCAAGTTTTAAGATCGAATAACGAAGCAGCCCCATTGTCAATGTGGGCTTGCCAAAATCTCACCCCCTCTCTATTGGTGCAGCGATGATCTTCCGTGCCAGCTTCCCCCTTCAAACATGATGCATGGTGGTTTTGGTTTTAGTGAAAGGTCGTCGTATGGGGTCACTACCTGGCCACTGACGAAGTGCTGCCCGCTGCTGAAGATTGGCCAGAAGCAAAGACTCGTCCAATCTAGCAACAGCAACAAGGACTTTACGAGACTGGTGGTTGACGGAAGAAGAACACTGCGTGCTTTGCTGGCTGACTCTCCTTCGGCAGAATGGGGGACGAAGCAGGAGGCGCGGGCGCCAAGAAGGAAATCAACGTATTCAAGTACATTGAGCAGCGCGTGGCGACAACTTTCCCGCAACTTGTGGGGCCAAAGTTCACCGCCAAGTACGCTACGGAACAAAATGAGTACGTGCAGCCTCGTTAGTTTTGTATCACATGCCATTTATTGTGAGGCACTGACCGATCATCTCTTTTCGTTCCTCTTAGAAACTGTATCAAGGAGTTCCTCGAATCTGAGGATATTCCGACGCTCATCTTTTCGGGAGACAATGTCATTGCCGCGACTAAGATGCCGCCATCGCTCGGTCGTGGCAAAACTGTATGCTTCACTAAGTTTTACAAGACAGCGATCACGTCCAAGAACATTCAGACCGATATGTTTATGAACGAGATTACGAACAACAGCGTCGAGTACCTCGAGCGGCTCATCTCGGAGATCTACTTGCCGCTGTTCTCGAACCCGGCGAACCAAGAAGGATGGGGCGAGGTGGCATCGAAAGAGGTCGTGGACAAGTTCCACTCGTACATGGCGTCGGTCTCGATCATCAGTGGCGCCACAAAGGGCGAAACATGTCTCCCACTGCCGCCCATTGACGGGAACGCGACCAACTTGAGCAACAAGATTTCGCTGCTGGAAGGCTCGATCGTGATCTGGACCAAACAGATCAAGAACGTGCTCAAGCAGGACCCAGAGGACCTCCTGAAGCAGGGATTACACCCAACTCCAGATGCCGAGATCGAGTTCTGGAAGCTGAAAGCTGCAAATTTGAATTCGATCTTCGAACAGCTCCAGTCGAAGAAAGTGCGCAAGATACTGACTGCGTTGGATCGCAGTAAAAGCACATACTGCACCACGTTTGCTCGTCTCTGCAAAGAGGTGTTCACTGCGCGAATCGAGGCGAACGACAACATGAAATACTTGCGTACTTTGGAAGAATGGTTCGCTCGCCTGAACAACGATGAAGATTTCCCGAGTCTCACGGAGCTCTTCAAGCCCATGCTCCACATCATCTTGCTGATCTGGAAGAACTCCAAGCACTACAACACGCCTGCTCGGCTTGTGGTGTTAATGCGCGAGATCTGCAACTCATTGATCAACCAAGCGCGCAAGTATTTGAGTGGTGAGCTGATCTTCCAACTGATTGACCAAGATGAGGCTGGTATTGCAGTTGAGCAGCTCAAGACCACTCTCCAGGTATGCAGCGCCTTCAAGAGTACGTACTTTGACTACAAGGCGACTGCGAACGCGGAGTGTCCTTCGAACCCGTGGCGCATTCAAGGCAATGCGCTCTTTGTGCGCCTGGACTCGTTCCTAGAGCGTTGTCACGACATCCTCGACCTCACTCAGACAATTGTCCAGTTCTGTAAATTGTCCAAAATTGAAGTCGGGGGAACGAAAGGCAAGACGCTCACGCTGAGCGTTCAGCAAATCCACACGGACTTCACAGAGGCTGTAAACACTTTCAAGCGCGTGTCAAGCGACATTATGGACGTCGGAGCATCCAAGTTCGATGACAATTTCTACGATTTTCGCTGCAAGATCAAGGAACTCGAGCGGCGACTTGGATCCGTGCTCACACAGGGCTTTGACGACTGCTCGACGATATTTGGACGCTTCAAGCTGCTGGATTCATTTGAAGGTTTGCTGAATCGTCCAATCATTCAAGATGAGCTGGAGAAAAAGCACGTTGCACTCGTACAAAGCTATGGACAAGATCTCAAACTGGTGCAAGAGCTCTTCTTGCACTGCCGAGACGCACCTCCGATCAGCTGGAACTTGCCGCCAGTCGCGGGAGCGCTTACGTGGTGCCGAGGGCTCGTCGAGCGAATCGAGCACCCAATGAAGAAACTCAAGGAACTAAACCAGAACGTGATGGAGCGCGAAGAAGCCAAGGAGGTCTACAAGGTCTATGGGACGATCATTGCGTCTCTTCAGGAATACGAGAACCAAAAGGTTGAAGAGTGGAGTCGAGATGTCGAAGCCTCGTCGCAGGCAAAGCTCAAGTACCCATTACTGGTTCGCCACCCTCAGACCCGCTGTCTGCGTGTTAATTTCGACCCATCACTTGAGAAACTGCTCCGTGAGATCAAGTACTTGAGGCTGCTCAACATCGAAGTGCCTCAGTCAGCGATGCAGATATCTTCCAAGGAGGAGACCTTCCGCAAGTACCGCGGCGAGTTCATGTACATCGTGGAGCCTTACAACGCAATGATTGAGGGGCTCCATCCACTCGAAGAGCCTCTTGTGCGCCGTCACATCAACAACATCGACGCTTGTGTCGGTCGCGGCATTGAAGAGCTCAACTGGAAGAGCAATGGCATTGACACATTTATCGAGGAATGTCGCAAGGCTGTCGAGGGCGCGCACGAGATTGTGACGAACCTAAAGGAAAATTTGAGTACCATTCAAGATACTCTTGGAGCCTGGAACATGCCATTGCTGGAGCGCCAGGCGAAACCGGTGGCTGTCAGCGAGCACGAGCGACTTCACAAGAGCTACATTGTCCAGCGCACACTCAAGATTCGCGAGGGCGCAGCGGAGATTCATCGCCGCTTGAAGCAGTCGAATACGGGCATCGTTGGTGTGAACACCGCGCAGTGGAAGGCGTACGTGGACTACGTGAACAATATTGTCGTCAACGGTGTGGCGCGTGTCATCTGCTCGTCGCTCGAGTTTCTCGCAAAGCAACTTGATCCAAATGGTGGCAATGTGAGCGCAATTGCGATCGTGGCTGGCACCGAAGGCGCAAGTGGCGGAAAAGTGTTGGCGGCCAAGGGTGATCGACTGCCTATGCTCGAGATCAAGCTCGACCTGATCGCAAATCGCGTTCAGTTCAACCCAAGCATCGGCGAGAACAACGGCAAAGGTCTTCGAGATACAATCCAGATGTGGGTCAACTCGTTTTTCAACGTCGCAACGGCTGTAAAACGACTGGACTCGGACGGTGGCGGCACGTACTTGAAGGAAATGCACTCGGACATGAACATTTGCATGAACTTAGCGACGATCAGCGAGTACCTTCAGGAAAACGAAGACATGCTCGCCAAGTTCAAGAAGAAGTACGACAGCTTTGCGTATTTATGGGAGTCTGACATGAACGTGAGCTTCCAGGAGTTCTTGGTCACAGCCAAATACACGAGCGCGAATGGCACGGAAATGCTCAACCTGGAAGGTTTCAATGTCGAGATCACCAAATACGAGCAAGTGGCAACTGAGATTGAGAATCTTACGACGCCCACGGATGTTGGCTGGCTCAGGGTGAACTCACAGCCAATCAAGACGGCCATGCTTACCTGGGTGAGCAAGTGGATCTACCAGTACACCACGTACCTGCACGAGCACGTTGTGAACAAGCTCGGTAGCTTGCATGGCTTCATGGAAACTGTGCTGAAGGGGCTTGAAGAGCAGGTTGCCGAGAAGAACAAGGAAGCGCTCATGCGCGTGATGACGCACATTCGCGATGTCCGCAAGCAAATGGACTCGACGAACGAGATTTTCGACCCTTTGCGTGAAGCTGTTCACTTGCTCAAGCTCCACGGAATCAACGTCGAAGACACGAAAATCGCTGATCATGCCGTCCAAGACTACTTGGAGGCTGCGCCCATGCAGTGGGAGGGTATTGTGAACAAAACGTTCAAGAAGAAAGAGGAGATCATGCCGCTGCAGATGGCTGAAGTGGACTCGATCAAGGAAGATCTCGAGTCGTTCTATCTTGAAATGCGCAAATTCCGAACCGAGTTCCGCACAAACGCGCCGTTCAGTTTCCAAGGCACCCCCGATGATGCGTACAAGCAAATGAGTCAGTTCGCCTCGGGTCTGCACGATAAAATGAAGCAGGCAAAGCAGTTCAATGAGCTCGAAGAGCTCTTTGAGCTCCAAGTATCGAAATACCAGGAAACTGTGGAGACTTTGTACGAGCTGCAGCAGCTGAAGAAGTGCTGGGACCTGAAGGACCTGGTGCTCAGCACTTTTGACGACTGGAAGAGCACGCTGTGGACAAAGATCAACACAGATACTTTTGAAACGTACACTCGTGCGTTTATGAAACAGCTTAAGATGGAGGCGTCCGAGCATCAGATCATCAAGACGTGGCAGGTGTACAAGGATTCCGAGCAGCTCGTGAAGAACATGTCGACAGTGTTGCCCTTGATCAACGACCTTCACTCAGAGGCGATGCAGGACCGTCACTGGAAGGCGCTTTCGAACATCTGCAAAGTCAAGGTCATTGATCCAAAAGACCCGAAGTTCTGCTTTGCCGACCTCCTCAAGCTCAATTTGCACCTGCACGTCGACGATGTCGGTGAAATTGTCGAGACGGCCAACAAAGAACAGAAAATCGAAAAGAAGCTCACGATGATTGAAGAACTCTGGCGAAGACTCACTTTGGAGTACGTTCCGCACAAGGACTCGGGCACTTTTGTCGTGAAACCTTCGGAAGAAGTCGTCGAATCGCTTGAAAGCAACCAACTCGAGCTTCAGACAATGGTCGGGATGGGCAAATTCGTCGATTTCTTCAAAGACCGCGTGTTGGTTTCTCAAAAGACGCTGGGCCACGTCGAAGAAGTGCTGAAGGAGTGGGTGTCGGTTTCCAAGCAGTGGGCGTCGCTCGAGAGTATCTTCCTGAGCTCGCCAGATATCCGGAACCAATTACCTGACGACACGCGCACGTTTGAGTCCATTGACTCGAATTTCAAAGATCTCATGAAGAACGCGGTGCTCGAGCCGAACGTCGTCACAGCCTGCTCCGTGGATAACCGTCTTGAAGCGCTCAAGGAGATGACGACGATGTTGGAGAAGTGCCAGAAGTCGCTGAACGAGTACCTGGACAAGAAGAAAAAAATCTTCCCGCGGTTCTACTTTGTGTCGAATGTCGCGCTGCTCGAGATCCTTTCAAACGGCAACAACCCGAAGAAGATTATGCCGTTTTTGGGCGATTGCTACGACTCGCTCTGTAACCTGATCTTTGAAGATGGGTCGCCTAACACGGCGCACACGATGATCGCCAAGGACGAAGAGACCGTGCGGCTCCCAAAGATCTTCGTCATGGCGGGTGCCGTCGAGTGCTGGCTAAACGACCTCACTGAAGCCATGCGGTACTGCATTCGCAAGGAGATGCACGACTCGATCGAGACGGCAGCGAACTGGGATGTCGAGAAGCCGAGACACCAGTGGCTCTTTGATTACCCGGCTCAGGTGGTGCTCAACGCTACACAGATTTACTGGACCGAGGAGACTGAGATGGCTCTCGAGGAGTTTGAGAACGGCCAGGAGGACTCAGTAAAACGTTACCTCGCGGTGTGCAATCAGCGCTTGGATCAGCTGATTACGCTCGTGCTGGGCAATCTAAGCAGCCCGGACCGGTGTAAGATCATCGCGCTGATCACACTGGACGTGCACTCTCGAGACGTCGTGAAGAGACTCGTGGACGAAAAGGTCGAGGGTCCACTGAGTTTCCTGTGGCAGCAACAGCTGCGGTTCATCTGGCGTCAGGAGAACTACGATGTGGACATCCGGATCACGGACTTCCGCTCCAAGTACTCGTACGAGTGGATTGGCAACACTGGTCGCCTCGTTATCACACCACTGACCGATCGCTGTTATATCACGCTCACGATGGCGCTTCGACTGTTCTTGGGTGGTGCACCTGCTGGCCCCGCTGGAACAGGCAAAACAGAGACAACGAAGGACCTTGCGCGAGCCATGGCACTCTGTTGCTACGTGTTCAACTGCTCGGATCAGATGAACTACCAGACCATGGCCGATATTTTCCGCGGTCTCTGTCAGACGGGCACCTGGGGATGCTTTGACGAGTTCAACCGGATCAACATTGAAGTGCTGAGTGTCGTGGCGACCCAGGTCAAGTGTGTCCAAGATGCGATCGTGCTGTACTCGGTGCCAACAAACCGCGAGCCAAAGTATCAGACCTTACCAGCTGGAACCCCACCTGTGGTGGTCGGAGAGTTCGAGTTCATGGGCGCCTCTGATCGAATTACACTGATCCCAACGTGTGGTTTCTTCATCACGATGAACCCGGGATATGCAGGTCGAACTGAACTCCCAGAAAACCTTAAGGTGCTCTTCCGGTCGTGTGCCATGATCCGTCCTGATCTACGACCGATCTCAGAGAATATGCTCATGTCGGAGGGATTCCTACAAGCGCGACCGCTGTCAATCAAGTTTGTGACTTTGTACCAGCTGAGTAGCGAGCTGCTTTCAAAGCAGTTTCACTACGATTGGGGTCTCCGCGCTGTCAAGTCCGTGCTTCGAGTGGCTGGTATTCTCAAGAGAGCTGAGCCTGAGGTCGAAGAAGACAAGGTGCTCATGCGCGCGCTTCGAGACTTTAACACGCCTAAGATCCCGCACCACGACACGCCGATCTTCCTGCGTTTGATCGCAGATTTATTCATCGGCGTTGAAGTGGCACCCAAGGTCAACGTGGAGCTGCGTGAGAAGACCGTGACAGTGTGCAAGGCGAGCAATTTGCAGCACGACGACTCGTTCATCCTCAAGGTTTGCCAGCTACAGGAGCTCATCGATGTGCGGCACTCCGTTATGCTGCTGGGTCCAGCGGGCTGTGCAAAGACTACGACATGGCAGACGCTTGTCAAGTGCTGGAACCTCGGCAAAGAGAAGAAAACCTGCGTCTACGAGACATTGAACCCTAAGGCCGTCACATCCGACGAGCTATATGGGTACATGACGCTCTCAAAGGACTGGAAGGATGGCGTGCTGTCGATTATCATGCGCGGCATGTCAAAAAACTACGCTGAGCAGGGCTTTTACGAGTCGCAGAGCTACAAGTGGGTGATCCTGGACGGTGATATCGATGCCGTGTGGATCGAGAGCATGAATACGGTCATGGACGACAACAAGGTGCTCACGCTCGTATCCAACGAGCGAATCCCATTAAGTGGCGCTATGCGCATGGTGTTTGAGATCAACTCGCTCAAGAACGCCACCCCGGCTACGGTCTCCCGAGCTGGCATCCTGTATATCAACGAGACGGACATTGGCTGGCGACCGTTCATGGAGTCCTGGGTCGCCAAGCGTGAGGAAGAGATCGAGCGCACGTACCTACCTGGCCTATTCGACAAATACGTGGACACGACGTGCGACCTCATGCGCAAAGGATACAAACTGGTGGCTCCTGTGCGACTCATCAACCAGGTCTCAACGGTTTGTTATTTGTTAGAAGGTCTGCTTGGCAACGTCCCAGCTGACAAGAAGACCCAGGAGGTGATCGAGTCGATTTTTGTGTACTGCGCAACCTGGGCATTTGGCGGCCCGCTGATCGTGGACAAGAGCATTGACTACCGCAAGAACTTCCACGAGCTTTGGATCGCGACGTTCACCAACATCAAGTACCCAAAGGAAGGGCTGTGCTTCGACTACTTTTACAACCTGGAAACCAACGAATTTGAGAGCTGGAACACAAAAGTGCCAAAGTACGCGTCATCGTCGATCGGCAATGGGCCAGCAGACACACCGTTCAACTCGATCGTTATCAGTACGAACGACTCGGTGCGCATTCGGTTCCTTATTGAGACCCTCGTGTGCAGACAGCGACCGGCGATGCTCGTCGGTGGCAGTGGCACGGGCAAAACAACCATTTTGAAGAACTTCCTGCGCGATCTGGACGACGACATGCTCTTCTCGATGATCAATATGAACTACTATACGGACTCGTTCAAGCTCCAGCAGCAACTGGAGTCTGTGATCGACAAGCGATCCGGACGAATGTTTGGCCCACCGGCCACCAAAAAGCTCATATATTTCATCGACGACCTCAATCTTCCATACATTGAGACCTATGGTACGCAGAACGCGCTCGCGCTCATGCGCCAGCACATGGACTACAAGACGTTCTTCGATCGCATCGATCTGGGTTTCCGGAAGGAAATCGTTGACGTCCAGTACCTCTCGGCGATGAACCCGACAGCTGGTTCGTTCATTATTGATGAGCGTCTGCAGAGACACTATGCGCTCTTTGCGTGCATGATGCCAGGTCGCGACGACCTCAAGACGATCTACAACTCGATTCTTCGAGGCCACTTTCAGAACTCGGGCTTCCCTGCAGCATGTCTGAATGCCTGCGACGCCTTTGTGACAGTGTCAATCTTGCTGCATGAGGACATCGCGAACCGATTCCTACCCAGTGCGACCAAGTTCGTGTATAACTGGAATATGCGTGAGCTCTCCAACATTTTCCAGGGTTTGACTCGGTCGAAGGGCGATTTCTTCCCAGGTGTGTATCACTTCGCGCGGCTCTGGGTGCACGAGTCCACACGTGTGTTCTGCGACCGGTTGATTAACGACGAAGACATTGTCAAGTTCAATGACCGCATTCGCGAGATCACCAAGAAGACACTGCCAGACGTCGACCACGTCGCGCTGTTTAACGATCAACCACCAGCTGCAACAGATGAGGCTGGGGCCAATGTTAACATCTTCACGACTTTCGCTACACCCGTCGCTGGTGCTGATAGCGCGTACATCGCAGTGGCATCCATGAAACACCTGAACAAAGTGCTGGTGGACCAACTCGACGACTACAACTCCAAGTACTCGATGATGAACCTGGAGCTCTTCGACAACGCCATGGAGCACGTCACGCGCATATGTCGCATCATTGGTAATCCCGGTGGTAACGCGATGCTCATTGGCGTCGGAGGCAGTGGAAAACAGTCATTATCGAGACTAGCGTCCCATATTTGCGGCTTTGAGGTGCGTCAGCTATCGGTCACCTCAAATTTCCGCATTGAAGACCTGAAGGAAAACCTGGCCGAGATGTTCAAAGTGGCGGGCATCCAAGGACTACCACTGGTTTTCCTCATTACGGACTCACAGATCGTGAACGAGCGATTCCTGGTGTACATCAACGACATGCTGTCGTCTGGGTGGATTCCTGATTTGTTCCCCAAGGAAGACATCGACAGTTTGCTGGGTGCATTGCGTAGTGAAGCAAAAGCCAATGGTGTCCCAGATACAACCGACACGCTTATGGACTTTTTGATGTTACGAATTCGCCTGAACTTCCGGATTATCTTGTGCTTTTCGCCCGTGGGGGCTGTCTTCCGAGTACGAGCTCGTCGCTTCCCTGGGCTAGTTAACTGTACCGTGATCGACTGGTTCCACCCGTGGCCACGGGACGCGCTTGTACGAGTCGCGACAAGCTTTCTTGACAAGGTTGAAGACGTGGGTGACTCGATTTTGAAGAAAAGCCTCGCAAACCATATGGCTGATGTCCACATCTCAGTCACGGACATGAGCAAAAAGTACTTTGAGACCCAGCGTCGGTACAACTACGTCACGCCAAAGAGTTTCCTGGAGCTCATCAGTTTTTACGAGATCTTGCTCAAGCAGAAAAAGGAGGACATTCAACGCCAGATTACGCGTTTGGACGACGGGCTCTCGACGCTCAGGAAAACCTCAGCGGATGTCGCTGAGCTCCAGGTCGACCTCAAGCACACGATGATCAAGGTGGCCGAGAAACAGGCCTCGACGGACCAGCTTTTGGAGCAAATGGGCCGCGAGAAGGCCGGCGCCGAGGTGCAGCAGGAGTACGCAAACAAGGAGAAGCAGAAAGCTGAGGCTGCGAGTGCGGCTGCGGCTGAGCTCGCCGGAGAGGCCGAGAAGGAACTCAGTCAGGCAAAACCGGCAATGGACGCCGCCGCGGCGGCCGTGGATTGTCTCTCAAAAGCCGCGATCACGGAACTTAAGAGTCTGCCAAAG
This sequence comes from Globisporangium paddicum, assembly GCA_023334015.1. Lineage (NCBI taxonomy): Eukaryota > Oomycota > Peronosporomycetes > Pythiales > Pythiaceae > Globisporangium > Globisporangium paddicum. The sequence goes on from JAASFV010000049.1 coordinate 37,134, forward strand.
CCACCTGCAGGCGTCGACAACGTGACGAAGGCTTGTCTGATCCTGGTCGAGAAAGAGTACAAGAACCACAAGTGGGACCGCGCCAAGAAAATGATGAATAATGCTGGCGCCTTTCTTGACGCCCTGAAGGAATTCCGTGGTCAGGATATCCCCGAGGCCGACATTGCCCGGATTGAACCCTTACTCGCAGACCCTGAGTTCACTCAGGAAAAAATGGCGGCCAAGAGTTCCGCGGCTGCAAACATCTGCTCGTGGGTCGTCAACATCTACACCTTTAACCGGATCTACGTGCGCGTGAAGCCACTCATGGATTCGCTTGAGGCTTCGAAAAAGAAGAAAGAGGAGGCCGAAGAGATGCTTGCGCGCGCCATGGGTCAGGTTGCCGAGGTACAAAAACGACTCGAACAGCTCGAGAACACTTTGCGCCAGGCGACAGAGGAGAAACTAAAGGTCGAACAAATGAAAGAGTCGTGTGAGAACCGTCTTTTGCTGGCTGGTAAGCTCGTAAACGGCCTGGCGAGTGAGAATGAGCGCTGGGGCATTGAGATTGAGCAGCTCAAGAACTCGGGCGTGATGGTCGTGGGCAATTCGCTGCTTGCGGCGGCCTTCGTGTCGTACATTGGCGCGTTCGATCAAGTTGTGCGAAAAGAGCTGTGGCAGCAGCTCTGGTTTCCCGACTTGGTCGCCAAGGGTATCCCGATCACTGATGGCATTGACCCCATGTCGATGCTTACAACCGAAGGCAAGAATGCCAAGATGATCAGTGAGGGGCTGCCTGCAGATCGCATTTCGATTGAAAACGGTGCGATTATCACCAACTGCAAGCGCTGGCCGCTCGTGATTGACCCGCAGCTCCAGGGAATCAAGTGGCTTCGAGAGAAGGAGAAGGACCGCGGGCTAATCGTGATGCAGCTGAGCCAGAACCAGTGGCTGCGCAAGATGGAGTCCGCGATCGTAAACGGCAACGTGGTCATCATTGAAAATATTGACGAGGAGATCGATGCCACCTTGGACCCGGTGCTCAGTCGCGCAGTGTACAAGAAAGGCTCGAATCTGTTCCTCAAGCTCGCGGGCGAAGAGGTCCAGTATGACCCGAATTTCTTCATGTATCTGCAGACAAAGCTCTCCAACCCGCACTACAAACCCGAGATCGCCGCGCAGTGCACGTTGATCAACTTTATTGCGACTGAAAGCGGTCTGGAGGATCAACTTTTAGAGAAAGTCGTAAAGAAGGAACAACCAGAACTCGAGCGCCAGAAGCAGGAGCTCGTGCTTGCGTTCCAGAAGTTCAAGATCGACTTGGTCGAGCTTGAAGATCAATTGCTGGAGCGGTTGGCGAACGCCCCCGACGATATCCTGAGCGATGTGCCGCTCATTGAGAGCTTGGAGGAGACGAAGAAGAAAGCGACTGAGATCTCCATCTCGGTGAAAAAGAACCAGGAGACCGAGATCATCATCAACAATACGCGCGAGCTGTATCGCCCCGTGGCTGCTGAGGGTGCGATGCTCTATTTCCTCTTGACGACGCTGAGTGCGATCGACCACATGTACCGGTACAGTCTTGACTCGTTCGTCACGTTTTTCTACAACTCGATTGACCGCGCGACGGTGTCGGAAAAGCAAAGCGAGCGCGTGCTGAACTTGCGTGAATCACTGCGAATCACGATCTTCACGTGGGTCTCACGTGGTCTTTTCGAGTCGCACAAGCTCATTTTCCTGTCTCAACTCACGTTCAACCTCATGAAGCGCGGGATCTTGGGCGACGACGCAAGGGTGCAGGAAAACTACATGCAGTTCCTGCTTCGAGGCCCCAAGAAAGCCGTCGTGGGTGGCGAAGCCGAGCCAAATCCGATCGACTGGCTGCCAAATGCTCAGTGGAACGCAATCAACGCGCTCGCCGCGCTCGACGAGTTCCAGAAGATGCCACAGGACCTAAAAGAGGCCTCGTCCCGCTTCCGCGAGTGGTACAACCATGTGACCCCCGAGTCTGAGAAGCTGCCGCTCGACTGGTCGGGTTTGGATCGCACGCCGTTCCTAAAATTGCTCGTCGTACGTTGTTTGAGACCAGACCGCATGACCGTCGCCGTGAACGAGTTTGTGCGCCACGTGCTGCCCAACGGGAGCAACTACTGCGACTGCGATTCAGCGCTCAACTCGATCCAGGTGATGGACAACTCGTACCTGGACTCGACACCCACGACGCCACTGTACTTCATCCTCTCACCAGGTGCAGATGTCGTGGCGGGAGTCGACAAGCTCAGTGTGAAGTACGGCTTTGAACGCGGCGTGAGCTACCACAACGTGTCCATGGGCCAGGGTCAAGACGTGTTCGCCATGGACCGACTCGAGGTTGCGCACCGTAACGGCCACTGGGTCATCCTCAACAACATCCACTTGATGCCGCGCTGGCTCATCGCGCTTGAGAAGAAACTGGACGAGTTTGCGCTCGAGGGCTCGCACAAGAACTTTCGTTTGTTCCTCACGTCGGACCCGAGTAACTCGATCCCCATCGGCGTGCTCAACCGGTGCATCAAGCTCACAAATGAGCCACCGTCGGGTTTGAAAGCTAACCTCAAGCGCGCGTTCGTGAGTTTTCCAAAGGAGTACATTGAGGAGGCTGAGGGCAAGGTCAAGTCAATCCTATTTGGGCTCTGCCACTTCCACGCCGTGCTCATGGAGCGCAAGATGTACGGCCCGCTGGGCTACAACATGATGTATCCATTCTCTCTCGGCGACCTGCGCGACTCAGCCATTTGCCTGCAAAACTACTTGGAGAACTCTGCTGGTGGCAAGATCCCGTGGGCCGATCTGCGGTACATCTTTGGTGAGATCATGTACGGCGGCCACATCGTGAACGACTTTGACCGCCTGCTGGCGAATACGTACCTGGAGTTCTACATGCGTGATGAGCTCCTGGACGAGATGGAAATGTTCCCATTCGTTGGCGACGAGAAGGGCCCGTCATTCATGTGCCTCGCGCCCTCGTCCTATGATAAGTATCTCGAGCATATCGAGACGGAGCTCAAGACGGACTCACCGCTGGCCTTTGGACTTCATCCGAACGCCGAGATCGACTTCCGCACAACGCAGAGCGAGAACTTGTTCCGCACTCTTATGGAGCTCCAGCCGCGTGATGCGGCTTCGGGGGACGCGGCGATGAGCCCCGTGGAAATCGCAAAGGCTGGACTCGAGATGGTCATGTCTCGCGTGGGCGAGAAGAAGTTCGAGTGCGACGATATCTCGCGCAGTTTGGAGGAGCTGGGCCCATACCAGAACGTGTTCATTCAGGAGTGCGAGACGATGAACGGGCTGCTCGTGGAGATTGTGCGGTCACTCAACGAGCTCCAGCTGGGCTTTGCCGGCGAGCTGACCATGTCGGACTCGATGGAGGCTGTGCAGGAGTCGCTGTTCTTAGACCGCGTGCCCAAATCCTGGGAGAAGCTCGCATTCCCGAGCCTGCGGCCGCTGGGCTCGTGGCTCACGAACCTCGAGGCGCGGCTGCAGCAGCTCGAGGAGTGGACTCAGAACCCAGCGGACATCCCGCGCGTGACGTGGCTCTCGGGCATGATCAACCCGCAGTCGTTCCTCACGGCCATCATGCAGGTGACGGCGCAGAAGAATCAGTGGGAGCTCGACAAGCTCGTGGTGCAGACCGACGTGCTCAAGCGCAAGAACACGGAGATCGACGCGCCCTCGCGGGACGGCGCCTACGTACACGGGCTCTTCCTCATGGGCGCGCGCTGGGACGCGACCAACAACACGGTGGACAAGTCCAACCCGAAGGAGATGTTCAGCGCCATGCCCGTGATCAACTGCAAGGCAGTGGCCTCTGACAAGCTCGACGTCAAGGGAACGTTCATCTGTCCGTGCTACAAGACAGAGTCGCGCGGCCCCACATACGTCTTCTCGGCGCAGCTCAAGACCAAGTCCCCGCCGGCGCGCTGGGTGCTCGCGGGCGTCGCGCTCATCATGGACGTCGTCTAGTCTCTTTGTCAACCAGCTCAGCGTCCGTAAGTGCATGAAGATTGATAATTAAATGGAAGTTCAACTGTAGCCCAACTCATTTTATTCCACCAGTGCTTGCAGATATTCATTTACTGGCAGGTGCTGGCGAAGTACTCCTTCCAGAGTAGAAGGCTCCCACGTGCTGAGGGCGTCAGGCGGTCTCTGTTAAAAAGGACCCACGATGCATGGTCAGACAGGTGTAGATGAGCTGCATCTCAAGAGTACGTACAAGAAGGCCGGGTCGTCCTCGCTGAGCAGCTTGTGGGCTTCGATGAGCTCGAGCTTGGAGGACTCGAACACGTCCTGCGGGCCCGCCTTGTACAGCTCCATCAGCTCCACCGACGAGCGCTCCGTGCGCATGTAGAACGCTGTCAATCCATCACAACGTCAGTGCTGATTAACAAATTGTCATGTTTGATAGGCTGTTGAAATGGACAACAACGTACAGAAGCTCGGGGTGCTTGCCTCGCCCTGGTACACGACGCCCAGCAGCAGCGGCGGTGCACTCAGCTCGCTCTCTGACAAGTTGATCTCCTCGTGCACTTCGTTCACGATGGACGCGAAAAACTCGTGCACGGCCGCGACCTCCAGTTGTTCTCTTTGCGCATCGCTCTCCAGTGCGGCCAACGACTCGACTGTCAGCCCAGTATTCTTCATATGCGTAGCATATACACAAACACAGCGGGTGAGCTATATGTTTTCCAGTCAGACAGACAGATGTTCATGTTGGTACTCACGGAAGGCTCGGGGTGGCCGCCGGGGGTGTCGTACATGTCCTGGTACACGCCGACGGACTTGCTGCGCTTGATGAGCGCGATGTGCGCGTCGCAGGTCTCTACCACGGCCGCCACGCCCACTTTGCGCGATAGATACGTGAACTCGTCCTCATTCTCGTCCAGAGCGTGGCCGTCTGCGATGAAGCGCGTGACGTTGGCCGAACAGCACGTGCCCAAATACGTCTTGTAGTCCGTGAGCCCCCAGTCGAGCTCCAGCTCGTTAGCGTGAGCGCTCTGCTCTGTTTGTTCGCGGATGGCCTTCAGGCGGAATTTGGTCGCATTGAAGAGCCTGGGCGAGCGCTCCTTGTACTCTCCCCACACGGCGTCGATGGAGCTCTCAAGTGCGGCGTTTGGGTGCGCCTTCCGGTTGAACGCGGGCGAGAGACGTACGCGCACCTGCTCGCGCTGGAACGGGCCGCGCAATGTCTGCTTTGGATGCAGTGCGGACGGGAGCGGCGGACTGGGGCTCGCGCCAGCAACGAAGCTGCTCACGCGGAAACTCATGAGCTTCTGCCACGGTAGTCGCATTCGAGTGGGGGTTATTATTACGTCTGGTTTCATATACAAAACCAGTTTTGATGAGCCCGAAAAAAAAAATGTCGTCTGACGCACGAGCAACCTCAGACCACCTCAATACATTTCATATATTTGCCATACATCATACATGAATACATCTCGTACATGAATGCAATTTGTGAGCGCTACGCATCTGCGGTCGCGTCTTCAGTCTCTCGATACTCTGCATATCTACGTTCAGATGTGGCGAACTCGACTCGTTTACATACCCATGTTGCTTCCGCTGCCGCTGTTGCTGTGGCTCAAGACTTGTGAGCGCTGCAGACTGGTCCAGCGGTTTCTGATCGAACGTCCCGTACGACCAGGAAGCAGCTTTGCAATCATGGTCCATTTGCTGGGAAGTAGTTCAAATGCCTCGCGTAATATGGTATCCTCAGCTTCCGATCATGCTTCTTTGCTGGTTGTTGGATCCAGGTTCGTATGTCACCTACAACAACACATGACAATGGTTATTCAAAAAAATGTTAGATGGCAATAAGGAAATTAGCATATCTATCGCGGCATTGCGTGGCACTGAATCCAGGTATCTTTGCGACAACGATTTGCCACGGGCACGCTCCAATGTGCTGCACGTGCTCGGTTACAAGAGGTTTCTTTCTCGCTGTCCACTAGTTTCTTGCAACTATAAACGTTGACCATGGTGCGCAGCCGCACTGTCTGCACGGTCGTGGTGTTGATTCGGTTCCGAGCTTTCGAGCATGACCCCATCCTCTTGGATATTGAATTCGATGTCGTCCGCATTGAGTCCCGCGAGTTGTGCTCGAGACACTGATTCTCCTCCATCTCGTGATCGTCGTCGATGGGATCAAGCTTGCATTCTTCAGGTGACCGCGCCAGAGGTATCCGAGCCAATGTAGTTGTAGCATTAGCCTCCACCTCGATACGCTTGGCATAGTACACACAGGATGTGCTCGCGAGGAAGTCGTCACGAAGTAGCGTCTTCACCAACGTGCTCGTCATCAGCTTGTTGAGCACTTCGAGTACGCGCAGAGCGCGATGGTCGTTGTGCACCATGATGATACTGGTACTGACCATGGCATGCATGGACCAGTTCACCGTGTCGTGAACGACGACAGAACGGTCTAGCGTGAGGTACTTGTTGTGCAGCATGTATGTCTTGCGCTCGTGCACTCAAACATTGATCCTTGCGTCGATGAGGCTGAGCACGAGAGATCCCTTGCAGTTCATTAGCGTGTGATCTATAATCATGCGGACCGTGACTCCTCTGGCTTGAGCTCGAATCAGTGCGTCGACAAGCCGAGGATAAATGATGACATACATCGCCATCTCAATTGTTGATGTAGTATCGTCGATGAGGTTTTCGAGGCACTTCACATGGTATCTGATTACTTCTCCTCGGGAAGCATAAGACTTCGAACATAGTTTCCTTGTTGCGCAGCTCTTCCTCATGAAGCTGGGGCAGGCTCGATTTCAGGCGCTTAATAACGCTCTCCAGCTTTTCGCATTCACCCTTTGAGAGCGGACCTTGCGTACATGGTGGCCGGTCGTGCTGGGTAGAATCCCGAGGACAGCCGCTACCTCGGTCGTGCACAGGCTCGCTCCAACAACAAGCCGCAACAGGATCATAATGACGACTGGGTGCACTTGCTCCGAATGAGTGTCCGAATCCTTGCGCATGCGGCACATGTCAGCGGTGTGCAGTTCGATGCAGTAAGTCTTGGATGAATTGTGATAGATTCAAGAAGTGAACAGCGATCAAGGTGCTCACGAGCTCCAGGGGTCACCGGCGAAGTCACACGAGCTTCACGAGTCACACGAGCAATTGCCGAGTCCTGCACAACTTGCAGTGTAGATCGTGCTCACACTGATCGGCTGCGTGCGCGATGGGTGTCAGCGTCAGCGGAACGCAGCGAACGGTCACAGCTCACATCTTCGCGGAGGTGCTCAATAACGACAAGAAGTTCCCATCGCTGCTGGTCACGACAGCGCTCTCAGCAGGCGCGCAGAACAGGGAGGCTTCCGAGTGATACGGAATTGAACGGAGTCTCTGGATGCGGTGAAAGAAGTGATGGAACTCTGGGATGGGGAAGATACACGTTATTGACGTAAGATTATATACGCAGTAGACCTGTCTTACCATGACATGAGCTCGTGACGAGGCGAACTGGAAGTCGAGCAAGCTCAAAGCAGGTCAAGCTGATGAAATTCAATTTGAGAGGCAATCTAATTGCAATCTCTTTACAATCTGGAGCGAGAGGCCAACGTGAAATGAGTGCTTGGCATTTGTAAAATCCATTCACGTCTCTTAGTGGATATAAAAAGGAGTGAAAAAACATACAAATGTCAAGTACTCATTTCACTTTATAAAGGCTCATATTAAAGACAGCACCGAAATCACATTAAAGACAGCACATCGATAATATAGTCACATCCGCCTATATTAAAGACAAATCATTGCTTCAGTTCGGCAATTGACAAGACATTTACGAGGAGCTACAAGGATGGACATGGAGGAAGAGCTCACGGCGCAGCGCGACGCGGCCATCGCGGTAACCAAGGAGCTGCAGAAGCAGCTGCACGAGCTGCGGGCGCAGGTGGAGAAGAAGTTCGAGCGGCGTGCGCTCAACGCCGAGCGGCTGCGACTGCACGCCGAGGCGGAGCTCACACGCGTGTGCGGTGAGTGCGACTGGGAGCTGCAGATGGGCACACGCGTGCTCTACCTGGCGCTCTTCGCCGGGATGGTCGGCGCACTCGTGGGCTGGTGCTTCGGGCTCCAGGTGCTGCTGCTCTTCGGGCAACCGCTCGTCGGCTTCCTCATGATCCTCCCGGCTATGTTTATCGGCAGCCTCATCGGCCTCGCGATCGCCAAGGTATGTGTAGCATAGTAATTGACCTGTGTGTGCGCTGGCAGACGGGTTTATATATACTAACCGACTGTGTGCTTATTTGCGCATCTATTTGGTGTCTGTAGACCAAAGTGCAGCTCGAAAGCCGACGGCGTGACGCGAAGAAGAAGCGCATCTCGCTGCACGCCGAGGTGGAGCGCGCCGTGCACAGCGCGATGGACGCCGGCGATGAGCCGCTGGAGGCGCTCGACAGGATCCCGGGTATGGCGAGCGAGGAGATCCGCGAGGTGAACCGCAGCGCCGCCGCGGCCTCCAGCGACGACCTGTCATCCGCAGCAGCAGCAGCGGACGCGTCGCGAGCGACCGGGAGCTCCATACTCTCCGCGTGCGCGGGGATCGCGTGGCAGACGCTGAGCGTGTCCAAGGACATTGCGGTCAACTTGTACTACAGCAGCGACCCGATGCGCGGCGCGCTCGACGGCAGCACTAGCTCAGAAGATGCCGGCGGGGAGCGCAAGAAGGAGCAGTGATGCTCCTCTTGGGCCCATTAATATAAGCAAGCAGCTCAAGCAAGATGAGATGCGTCCTTGAAGAGCTCTTCAGTGGTTCCGGCACGCATTCAGCCATTTCTTATGGCTTTATCAGGATTTTAGACAGAGGATAAGTCCGCACGTTGAATTTTTCGCAAGATATCCTCGCGTGCTCCGGCTCTTTCGTTTCAGCAAGCTTGCGCACGCAAGCGCAAGCAAGACTGGTGGTGGTGCGCACATGCAAACTGGTTTAGCGACAGCAAATCCGTGATTGGGCCAAAGCAGCCAGATGTATATCCTGCACAGGCGTCAACGACGACAAGCGTTGCTCAACCTTGAGCAGCGCAAGCAGCTCGCTGCGGATGGGACGGTCGTGCGGCTGGCATCCTTGACGATCGCGGTTCGCTCGTGGGTGAGTCAGCCAGCCAGTCACCCTTGACGCGAAACCAGCTGCTGCGCCCACTCGTCAAGGACTTGCGAGCAAGCAAACAAGCAAAAATCGTTTGCGCTGGCCGCATTTCTCCATCTGGTGGCTGCTTCGGCGTCCACACCTGGCACCGCAAGACATGGCTCTTCTGCCGCTCAATGGACACTCAATGGACACTCGCTCGGATCTGCGACCACGAAACAAATAATCATATAAAAAAATTAGAATTGAGTAATGCACAGTTGGTAGTAGTGAATATTTTTTATTCGTGCTGTGTGATTATACAAAAATGCGCTGGTGGGTTGTCGTAGTTTGGCAGTGTATGTGGGCGTGTGTGTCTCCAAAGCGTCCACCTGTGCTCGCTCGCGGAACTCTAGAGGGACGCTTTCGGCTCGTCCTCGCGGAGAAATATTATATATCTTACATCTTCTCGCGGACCTCGTGCGGCCGGCCAAGTCTCTCTTAGACCGCGAGGTCTGAGACGCCCGATGGGCTGGACTCCTGGATCTCGCGCTTAGCCAGCATCAGGCCCATGCCGTGGAACTGCGGGGTCGCGACCTCGGACGAGATCTCGAACGGGATGAGGCTGAACTCAAGGCTCACGGCCTTGCCAACCTCGTCCGTGATCACAGACGCCAGCAACGTGAGCGTAGCCTCGCCCTGGGCCGTGCGCGCCTGAACGATCGCGCTCGCGGGCTTGAGCTGCTCGGTGGCGCTCTGGACGATCGCGTCCAGGCGGTGACTGTCGAGGCACAGGAACTGGCGCATCAGCTCCTTTTTCTTCATGCTCTGCTCGTTCAAGCCCGTCTGGTTCAGGAATGCGTGGTTATACGTCACAGGCTGCATGGTCAGGTCCATGACGAGTCGGGCCGTGGACGACTGGTCAAAGCAGCGCTTAAAGATGAGATCCGCGCCGCCATTGAGGCCAGCCATGCTGGCGTTCTTGTGCTGGGCCTGAGCGCGGAAGACCTCGGCCTGCTTCTCAGCACGCTCGGCCTTTTGCTGCGCGATGAGCAGGTTGCTGCGCAGCATGCCGACGTAGTGGGCCGTGTTGTCCAGGATCGACTGCTTGTTCTTCTTGCACTGGACGCCGGCCTCATCAAGCATGTCCTTGAGCTGGTTAATGCGGTCGTTGAGCTTGAACATGCGCTTCTTTTCCTTCATGTTGAGGTCCTCGCGTGAGCGCTTGGTCCCGGACGACGGCGTCGAGTTGGCGACGGACGCCGGCCCCTGCTGCTGGCCGTGACTGTGGATCTGCTGTGGCTGGTGCTGCGGCTGGTAGTCTGCCGAGACGTGCAGCAACTGGCCCATGGGCGGGTAGTAGTGCGCCGCCGGGTTGTGCATGCTCAGCATGAGCGGCTCGTGGTCAAAGTCACCCTGGTGGTGGGACGGGTGGTGCTGCGGCGTCGTCATGTTGTGCTGTTGGTGGTGTAGCTGGGCCGTCCCGTGGACCAGTTGGCCGTAGTCGTGGAGGCCGCCGTTGTTGCTGTGGTGGACGAGGCCGTGCATCCCAGGATGGCTGTCGAGGCCGTAGATCTTGGGTCGCTCGTGGTGGTGTTGGACGACATGGTGCGGTTGCTGTTGGTGCTGCTGCGGATCGTAACCACCGTGGTGGGACGCCGCGGGCGAGTAGCCAAAGTCGTTCGAGGGCGCAAGCATGGTTGCCTGTGGACTTGTGCGGACGGACGGGTGTGGGACTTGTGTGCGGATGGACTTGCGCGCGGCCGAGCCAAATGGGGAATGACAAATGGCAGAGCAGCAGCTGGCAGAGTTGGCAAGCAAAGCAAACAGACAGGCGGCTCAGCTCGGACTTGTGGCTGGCCCAAGAGGCTAAGGGCCTGGCCGTCTTATTCGGATCAGGACGGGCGCGACAAGAAAGAAGAATTTCCGGTCGAGGCTCGGGCAGGGTTTCGGGTGAGTGTATTGGTTTAAAAAAGGATTTTTCGGCCAATCAGAGGAAAGGGATCCTTGGTTGTCAAATCACGCATCCCCCGGATCTCGCGTTCTGATATGTATCGCAGCATTGTGGCGCATCAAATTCACAATTCACTGGCGTCTTTTCAAAATGGCAAGCAGATTTTGTTTTGTTTTTGGCCAAAGAGCACTTGCGCCATTGAAGAATTATTAATTCTGTACATGTTTTTTTTTTATTCTCGACCTTCCTCGGAGTCTTACAAGGACTCGGGGTTGCCTGTGTTTTGTTCATTTGAAAACTTGGAAAGCGGATAAAAAATCGGTGCAGAAAATATCATCTGCGCTACTTATTATTATTATTTTTTCGAATACAAGATATCAGAGCAAAAACAGAAAGAGACTGGAGGCGAAACCTTCGCATCAGGTGGACCAAAAGCGAGCACGCTTGCAGAATTTGTTCGTGTCATGATTGAGTTGTTGACTCACTAACACACAGTCCACGACTATTTTCATTTTGAGATTTGAATTCTTGTTTCTCGTTTTCAAGATAGTGACGGTTATAAGCGGCTGACGGATTTTATAGAGAGAGCTATATATCTTTTTTAATATTCATTTAAAAATGATTGCGCTGTGCATGTTATCCGATAATGTATTTCATTGCGGCTGGGACTTTCATTTAAAAAAATAAAGCTTACAAAAAAAAATATTTGCTGTGCCTCCTGCTAACGGCGTTGAAGTGGGAGGGGATGTGCCAGCATTTTACAAAGGAGATGCGCTAAATAGTTGTTTGCTCTCTCTCTCCCGTTCGGAAGTTCTCGAAGCTCAAACTTGGCTCAACCTGACGACCGAGGATTGATTTTCGCAACTGCGCAAAGTCAACCAGCCACAAGTTGGAGTGCGCAAGTCTGTCCTCGTTGGCTTGCTTGTTTGAGTTTGTGCACTTGCTAAAGAACGCAAACGTGTTTCTTACATCCGGTCAGTGTCGAGCAAAAATCTGCTTAATTATTTGCGAATCCAGTAAAAGCCTCGCACGGTAGAGCACAGTACTTATTGCTCATTCAGTTGCTATTAGTTGTGCCGCTTGTGGCTGCTTGCTTGCGCCGCCAGCAAGCAAAGAACCCCAACAAGCAATCGGCCACAAGCCTGCTCGGCAGAGTCCAGAGAGACACAGCTTGAGCCCAAACAAGCTGTTGTTGTTTGTTTATTTTTTCGTTTGCGAGCCTCTCTCTCTCTCTCTCTCTTGCGGACCAGAAAGACACGCAACTGCTGGTCATCAGACCATGAGGCGTCGATCAGTGAGATGGTCGATTTCCAGTGAGACCACCGGGTCGGATCAATCGACAAGAAGCGCATTTGATGTGGCTTCAAAACGCCAGATGGCGCACAAGAACTCGCTGGCCACTTGTGCGCAAGTTCGCAAGTTTGCACTTGTGCTGGATCGAACTGAAACTTGTCCTGTCGCGCAAGTTGTTGTTGTTGTTGCGGACCGACCGGCACGGATTCTACAGACCGCTCTGAACACTAGCCGTTTCGGTTTTGGACAATAATCTTGGATGCGCGGCCGTCGAAACCGTCCCGGGACCGAAACACTCGGTGGATTGGACGAGTGGACTGATGGATCCAAGGCACCACGCATGATTGCCGCCTGTTGTGCGGTCGTCCCGCTCTCGTGAATGAGACACACGAGTAAAGGGATCCTGCGTGTACCCATCATTGCGCTGGATGTGAGACCGCCACTTTTTTTTGTGTGGACTGGTCTCAACGGACACATCCAGGGATCCTTGATTGACCACTGTGTCGCGCGGCGAGATTGGCCCATGTGTGTGGAGTGAAACTGCCCAATCGTCACATCAATTTACTGAGCAGTGTTAAATTTGTCCAAATGAAACTGTCATCTAAATGCCTCTTTCACAAAACGCTTTCAATTAACAATTTTAATAGGAAAGTTTGCATCGCCAAAAGGTCAAACGGCCTCACATACAAATTCCAAGTACAAAACCATTGGATGTTTTGGCGAATATATCACCTTCTGACATTTTCACCAAAACGTCCAATGGTATTATACTAGGAATTTGTATGTGAGGCCGTTTGACCTTTTGGCGATCCAAACTTTCATACTAAAACGCACAAAATCAAAGAAATTTACAGAAAAGGCGCTATGCTTTAAAAAAAAAAAGCGATCCTGTCCGACGGTTTTGAGATTTTCCAGCATTTTCCCATAATAAGTTTAGAGAAACACGCACTCGTGTGTGTAGTGATCACCCACGGGTTCTCAATCGCAACCATTCATCCCGTCAGAATGAGAACAGGCTTGCCTGCTCACGCACTTCCTGAATTGTATGCCTTGGTAGTCTAATGCGTATTGACATCAAAAACTTCAAGTTGAGGTGGTCCACGTCAATTCTATATTTTGACAAGCATGAGTGATGGTCGTCTTTTACTGGACAAGGATTTGCAGGAAGAGCTCAATTGCGCGCAGCTTAATTGCCACCGCTATCCACTCGACCGCGACGTTCTCCACATAGCGCTGGTGCGTGGACTTCTGTGCTGCTTGGAGCTTTCACGCCTCTGCTGTGCGGATCTGGATTTGGGCTTACTTGCTGGATGTGATCCATGTAGCGTGTGGTGTTTGGACGAGCTCGTGGCAGCTCCCTCAGAAAGAGCGCATCCAATCACGTGCTTGACGAATCAACCGTCATCTATGATTTCGACTGCACAACCCCAAGTGCGCCATTCGACCACACTCGCCGTCGCACCAGCAGCAACAGACAACTTATTCAGCATGACCACCACCAGCCCCATGCTCTTCCTGCAGCCGCTCATGCGCGAGAGCGACATCCAGCGCGTCGTGGCGCTCGAAGCTGCGTCGTACCCGGCCGACGAGGCCGCCTCGGACGCCAAGATCCGCTTCCGACAGCAGCA
>JAASFV010000050.1:0-50907 GCA_023334015.1 Globisporangium paddicum
CAAACATCGAGAAAATGGAGATCATCTACGAAGATCCCGATACTCTGAAGCACCACCACGAGTTCTACGCCATCCAGAAGGGGACCACCCGATTCAAGCCCCCGAATATGCTCAAGCCGACGACGGAAAGCTTTGGAAGTTAGGTTCTTCCAGTTTTCCCCTTTCAGTTTTCTCCAGTTGTCCATTCTCAGTTTCTTCAACCACTATCTCCACATTTCTCTTCAACAACATGTTCTCTCCTTTCAGTTTTCCATTTTCAGTTTTCTCCAGCTTTCTTCACAACATGTTCTCTTCTCCAGCTCTCTATCTAGTTGCGCTCTGCTCCTCCGAGGTCGGCTTCGCGTCACGCGTGTCGCGGCCTCCGAAGTCTCGGCAGAGGCGGCCGTTCCCGATCAACCCGCAGGGTCACGCATGGTACGGGAGCTCATGTTGGCTTGTATATATTCATACTGAGTCTAAACTTATAAAATGTGTTGGCACTCTGCGTCACCCGAGCTTCACATCCCAGAACTCAGTCTGGCCCGCTAGTATACAAACTCCAAGTCAAATACTCCTGTGTTTTTTATAGTGCAAATGCTTATGTTTATTGGCAAACACTTTTGGGAGGGTTGTCTCGTTGCATATCCCTTATTTAGGGGGATTTTCGTAAAGAAAGACCTTTTAAAAGGATCTGCACCCTTGTATACAAACTCCAAGTCAAAGAGTCCTGCGTTTGTTATTTTCAAACGGCAGTCAGTCTTTTGGATATTAAAAAGATCGGAGCGTAACCATACAAAATTCAAGATAAAACTCCTATAGTTTTTATTTCTCGTTTAGCCGGAGCTCATTTTTGAACATCAAGGAACTGCATGATCCAGCACTTCAAAAGTACAGCATGAGTATACAAATTTTCAGCTAAGATTCTAATTTTTCCGCGCCCACTTTTCCGAGGCTTTACTCGGTATGCTTGGTGACAGTATCACACAAAAAGTGCATGCGCACTTTTTCTTATCGATTCCCGAAAAAGCGCTATTTTCGAACCGTTCTCAATTCTGGCGAAGATTCCTGCTTGCCTCTTTATACCTGTCTGGCTTAAACGTGTGCTGCCAATATAAAAAAAGTGAATTGATTTTTGAAAACGACTTGCATTTTCAGGTAGTCAACCCTGACCTTCAAAGTTACTCATTCCAGCATACAAATACCTTGTCTAAAAAACGAATGTCATGCTCACACGCTTTCATTTTGAAGCAGAGACCAGCAGAACCAGCACCGCATCAAGAGGAGAGAAGATGTCTCGCCACCGCGACGTGCGCAACCGCGCGTACTCGTACGAGGACGAAGGTGCGCCTCTCCGTCTTATGCACATCCAATGCTTACGTATCTATACGCGTGTACGCTGGTCTCTGATTGCGTTGCGCTCGCTTCCATCTGCAACACAACAGACTACGATGACGACTACTACGACGATGTGCCGACGTCGCCCAACAGTACGTGCGCACGATCTTCTACTGCTGGTGGTTGTATGCTCACATGTCGAGGTGGTCAACAGTGTGGCGGTGCTAATGTGTGTGGGTTGCTGTTGCTATGTGCAGATGAGTTCATGTACCGCCGCGACTCGCCGAGCCACCATCAGTCGGTCTTTGCGTTCGTCGAGCAGCCGGCGGCGCCGCTCCTCGATGCAGACGACTCGGGTACGGAATGCGGCATCTTGTGTATTGCTAGTGCGCATGAGAGTGTACGCGTTTATGTTCATAATGTGTGGCTGCTGTGCAACAGAGCTGCTGGAGATGATGGTGCCGCAGGTGACGGACGCGATCGGCGCCAAGTTCTCGCACCAGCAGATCGCCGAGGCGCTACGTCTCGCCAACTACGACGTGGACAAAACCGTCGTGTCGCTTCTGGAGAAAGCCAAGACGTCCTCTGCTGCGCGTAGGCTAATGAATCCATCCATGTCCAAGTTGTCGTCATTTTCGTATCTTGTGATTGCTGACTCTGTATCTGCTGGTATGGGTACTGTCACAGGCGGAAACCTGCCGCTGCAGATCCAAATCCCTCGCCTAGAGGCCGTGGCTCTATCTATTGGCGATGAATCCAAGCCTGCGGCTGTTCCTGCTGTGAAAGGGAAGACTGCTGCGATCGGTGGCAGCAGCACAGGCGCGCAGCCAACGATCAGCCCGTCAGCGAAGAGTGACGAGTTTTTCACTGCTGCCACAGTCTCCGAGCCTCCAAGACCCAAGCGACCGACCGAAACTGTCCCAGGCTTTGCGCCCGCGCAAACGCAGTTCACGCCGGCGGAGAAGAAAGCGTTCGAGAAGGCGGAACTGAAGACTCAGGAGTCGTGTCTCAAGCTCTCGGAGGAGGAGACGAGCGCGTCGGGGAAGTCCAAGATCAGCATGGTCGTCATTGGCCACGTGGACGCCGGCAAGAGCACGATCACGGGCCACCTGCTCTACCGCCTCGGGTACGTGAGCCAGAAGCTCATGCACAAATACGAGAAAGAGTCGCGCGAGGCCGGCAAGTCGTCCTTCGCGTACGCCTGGGTCATGGACGCCGACGACGAAGAGGTACGTAGTGAAGTTCGTCCGTGAGCTAATCTGGTGGCTCTGTGCTAGACTAACTGCTGCTCTTTGGTATGTGGATGTATTAGCGATCGCGCGGTGTGACTATGGACGTGGGCACAAGTTACTTTGAGACGCCGGCCAAGCATGTGACACTCTTGGACGCGCCAGGCCACCGCGACTTCATACCAAAGATGATCGCGGGGGCGTCGCAAGCCGACGTCGCCGTGCTGGTCGTGCCAGCTGCGACGGGTGAGTTCGAGGCTGCGTTTGAGAACTCGGGCCAGACGAAGGAGCACACGCTGCTGGTGCGCAGTCTGGGCGTGACGCAGATGATCGTCGCGGTCAACAAGATGGACGTGGTGAGTTGACTTTTTATGATTTTGTACTGTTGCATTATCAACATTGCAATTGGGATACTGATGCGTACATCTTTTTTTCCCTTATGTATTGTAGACTGGCTGGGATCAAACCCGCTTCGACGCGATCGTGCAATCGCTGACGAACTTCCTCCAGAGCTCGGGCTTCCGCCTCAAGAACCTCTGGTTCGTGCCGCTCAGCGGCATCACGGGCGCAAACTTGGACAAGAAACTCGACCCCAAGGACTGCAGCTGGTACTCTGGTCCGACGCTCGTGGAAGCTATCGGTAAGGCCACGAACACAAACAGCGATTGTGAAAATGAACTAGAGACATTTTTGCTGACTCGTTATGCGTGTGTGAATGCAGACAAGTTTTCGCCACCGCAGCGCCAGATCTCCAAGCCGTTCCGCATGTGCGTCTCGGACGTGTCCAAGTCCATGGGCCTGGGGCAGACTGTCTCAGGGCGTGTGTATGCAGGCGCCGCTGCGGTGGGGAACTCGGTACGGAGACCATTAACTGGCATTTCATCATCGTTGTTGAGCGGGCAAACTGGTGGAGCTAATCTTGTTGTGCGTCCTCTATCGTGTCTGTGCTGACAGTTCCTGCTGATGCCGGTCGGTCTGCCGCTCACGATCAAAGGTATGCCGCTTCTGTATTTGATAGTTCACACCACGGCGCGGACGTTTCGGAAGACTGAATCGCATGTTGCGTATGTTATTTACATTGTCGCGGTGTGTAGGAATTGAACAGAATGGCAAACAAGTGCAGTTTGCGCGAGCGGGTGACACGATTGACATGGGCGTCGCTGGCATTGACCCCACTGCTCTCAGGTTCGTTCACACGAAATGGTCCACTCGTTTAGTCTTCACTGTCAGATGCTGACGTCTTTGTCTGTGCGTGCTCTCATAACAAATAGCACTGGCAGCATCTTGTGTTCTATCCCGTCACCCGTGCGCCTCGCGCGCAGGTTTGAGGCCAAGATCATGACGATGCCCGCCGTGGAGGTGCCGCTCGTCAAGGGTACGTGTGTGACGATCCACATTCACCACGTGGACGAGCCGGTGAACATCACGCGCCTCATTAGCATCCTCAACAAGAGCGGCGAGGTGGAGAAGCGCAAGCCGCGCTGCATCACGCGTGAGAAGTCCGCTGTAGTGCAGATCACGTGCCAGCGTCCGATCTGCCTCGAGGTTTTCTCGAGCTACCGACAGCTGGGACGGTTCACGCTGCGCGACCGGGGCACGACGCTCGCAGCGGGGATCATCACGGAGATCATCTCATAGACATTGTGACACGAAGGCTTGTATTGCGCGGCGTGGCTGGTGATAAATGCTGTGATGCAGAGGCTCTACAGGATATGAGCGCAAAGGGTAAAGCAAGCTATATGAACAGGCTTCTAGCGACACACCGTGACTTTGTTTCGGTTTGGCAGGCTCTGATGCAATCTTCTTCTACTCCTTGAGCGCCGCGAGTTCGCCTTCTTCCTGGAGCTGCTGCACAATGTCGAGGCCGCCGATGAGCTCGCCACGCACGTACAGTTGCGGGTATGTGGGCCAGTTCGAGTACTTCTTGAGCCCCTGGCGCACGGCGTCGTCGCTCAGGATGTCAAAGTGGTCGTACTGGAAGCCCTCGGCGTTGAGGATATCCACGAGCGTGCGACTGAAGCCACACTGCGGAGCCTGCGGCGAGCCCTTGATGAAGATCATCACCGGCGCCTTGTTGATCAGCTGCTCGTACTTGTTCTCGCGCTTCTCCTTCTTCGCGACGCCCAGCTGCTCGCTCAGGTCGCCGTCATCCTGTTTAACCACACGTCACACACACACACCACAGTCAGATATTGAAAGCCAAGAAACCAGGGCTGTCAGCACATAGGGCATAGGAACGTACCGCCATCTCGTTGAGAATGTCGAGGCCGCCGACGAGCTTGCCCTTGACGTAGAGCTGCGGGTACGTGGGCCAGTTGGAGAACTTCTTGAGCCCCTGGCGCACTTGGTCGTCGCTCAGGATGTCGAACGAGCTGAACGCGATCTGGTGGTCGCGCAGCAGCTTGACGGTCTTTTTGCTGAAGCCGCACTTGGGGTCCTGCGGCGTACCCTTCATGAACAGCAGCACGGGCGCCGAGCCCACGAGCGCGCGAAGACTCTCGTTGAACGCCGCCTCGCCTATTTAAAAAAGTGGTTTAACATTGTAGTTTAATACAACAGATGTGCATTTTGATAACACGTAGGGGGAATGACAGTGCGCACCGTCTTCGACGTTCTTCTTGAGACCGAGCTCTTCGACAATCGAGCCCTCGGACTGTATGTACAACACAAACATGGTACAGTTAGACTCAGTCTCCTAGCTCTGTCTGTCTGTTGCTATAACAAATGCAGACGCACCTTCATTTCCTTGAGGATGTCGAGGCCGCCGATGAGCGCTCCGTTCACGTAGAGCTGCGGGAACGTCGGCCAGTTGGAGAACTGCTTCAGGCCCTGACGCACCTGCGTATACAATATCACCAAACTTTTGATAAGCCATTCGTACTATACATGCTGAGGCGTTAGCCCATTGACAGCCAGTCAGTCGTACCTCTTCGTCGTTGAGGATGTCAAACGTGCCGTACTGGATGTTCTCTTCGTTCAGGAGCGCGACGACCTGGCGACTGAAGCCACACTTTGGGTCGCTCGGGTTGCCCTTCATGAAAAGCATCACTGGTGACGCGCTGCAAACAAATAACAACACACATTCACGTCAGCGTCGTATAGCAACACACGCAACAAACACACACGCAACAGCAACGCACTTGATGAGCTTCTTGAGACGGTACTCAAGCGCCTCGTCAATGCCGCTAGCAGTAGTGGCGGTCGCGGCCGAGGACGCGCTGGCGGCGTCGCTGCCGCTGGCCGCGTCGGCCGCCGCCTTCTTGGCGATGCTCTTGCTGAGCACGTCAACGCGCTTGGCGAGCTCGGCGACGTTGGCGCCCTCAAGCTTCTCGAGCACGCTCTTGCCCTGTGCGACCACGAACGTGGGCACGACGGCGATCTGGAAGCGCTCCGAGAGCTCCGGGAGCTCCTCAGCCGCCACCTTGAGGAAGCGGATGCGTGGGTGCAGCGTCGCGAGCTGGCGCACGACCACGTCGATCTGGCCGTTCGGGCGGCAGAGCTCGTGGAAGTCCGCCCAGAAGAACGATATGCTGAGCGTCGACTCGCGCGCCGTGAGCTCGTCGAACTGCGCGGCGTCCTGCACGTCGATCACGGAGCCCGTGACGGTCGACATGCTCATCTGCTGATGTGTTTAGTGATGGCGAGCCAGGAAAATGAATAGTGGGCGCGTGCCTTCTTTGGATGACAGCAAAATTGGCATACGGTATCGGCTACCGTAATGAAAAGTTGTATACGGTATCAGTTACCGTAATGGGTCTTTCGTTGCTTTTATCTGACGAAATGAGAAAAGATCTGACAAAATAGTGGATAATATCCGCCAAAAAGAAAATATCCGGCTCAAAATCGGACAAAAGAGGCGAAAATGACAAAACAGTCGCTTTCCCGACATAATGGGACACTCCAGTAAAACGAATGGCGCCGAGCTGCAGGATGAAGCCGTGCACCTTCGCCTCGAGGAACAAATACTCGGATATAAGCAGCAGGAAGAAATACACCGGCAACAAGCCTCCCTAAAGGAGTTGACCTCGAGGTTGGCTTAGATCGATTGCGAAGTGAATGGATTTTTGTGCGTTGAGATCAATTTTTGCTTGACGACTGGGTCGTAAACCACCGGATGCTGTGCAAGAGTAAGGCATCGCTGGCTTTGACTCCTGGGTCGTAATCAAGGCTGAACTTGTGGTACCAGCACACCGCGCAGCAGATAGTGTTGCACATGTTGCCAATTCCGTGACGGTTCATGCCGAAGCGCCATATGTAGACAGCAAATACACGAAATTGAAAGTTGTCATCACGCACTCAAGCCACGAGCTGTTGCCTATGAAGGTGTGCCACGCCGATCATTGCGACCACGCGCCCTGGTATGAAGCCTGTGAGGTCGCGGTCAGAGCCCCTATTCGAAGAGCTACTCTCAGACGCTGGAGTCGTCTCGAGCTCGGAGGGACAGATACCTGCGTCCAGGACGCATAAATTATACTGCAATGAACAAGGCTGCTTCAGCATCAAAGTATTCGACGCAGCTGCCTGCGTCGACAATCAGACTCCCTTCCTCCCTGGGTGTTATCCGCTTTCGCGTAGAACCCGCGTTGTACCTCGGTGAGACTGAGCATGCGTCGAAGCATCTGAGCGTAGGCGCTTCGACTGGAGCGTCGGCTACTGCCGAGGGGTTGTCGATCCAGAAGCGAACGTGGTGCTGAGATACGTCAACACTACTCGCGCATCGCCTTCTGTAATGGGGTCACCGTACACTTCCCGCTTGG
The DNA here is from genome assembly GCA_023334015.1 of Globisporangium paddicum. Taxonomy (NCBI): domain Eukaryota; phylum Oomycota; class Peronosporomycetes; order Pythiales; family Pythiaceae; genus Globisporangium; species Globisporangium paddicum. The sequence goes on from JAASFV010000050.1 coordinate 7,301, forward strand.
TGCGACTGGTGGGACTCCCCTCCTGCATATTATCGTATATGCCTTTGTCGAGGTTTCTCTTGTAGAAGGTTCCCTCTACAAGAGTATGTTCGATATTTGAGTGGCTCTTAGAATTCGTGCTTTATTGGTGAGCATTCATATTAAAGTACGCATATAATCAAAGTTGAAAAACACCCTTCTTCGTGAGTCCACATGTAAGCCAGGTCACGCCCCGTGACACCTTCGGTACTCATGAGCTCGCGCAGGTTGGTCCCGAAGTCGCTGGTACGACTGGTCTTCATATGTGCAACCGCGGCAGCCTCTTTGGTGTTGAAACGAACTTGGAAAAACGCCTTCTTCGCTGAAAACAGCGTACAAATACCTTTGTCGCTCGCATCCATGAAGATCTTAGAGATTGGTGCTTGGGACTGTGTGAAGCACTGGAGAGGTGCTTAATTCAGCGACACTTTGCGGGGGATGACGATGAACTAGCGTAGATCATCTCGCGCAGCCACGTCGATAGCGATCGTCGATTATCGCCTGAGACTGGTGATGCGTTGAAAAACGGCGCCGCATCATTCACGCAGGTAGAGGTATTCCATATGGTGCCGATGAAGGGGCGCAGCTTGATTCTTCACGTGCTCACCAAAATCTCCATCGTTCGTCGTCTCGACTTCTGGGCCCTCAGCCTCACACTTGGCAGCATCTGGTGGTGAGCCCCCATTCCAAACCCAGCGTTTTACATATGATGAACCATGGCGTGAACCTTTCGTCGTTGCAGGACGCTAGGCTGGGCCTAGCATGGCAATCGTCGACCGAAGCGAGAGTTCGCGGTTTCAGTGGTGCGCAAGCCAACATTGGGTTCAATACAATCAGGGTCGTTACACCAAACTTCACGTTGATCAACGCTACGCCCACCATGGATTGACCCAGCCACTGCGGTCGTCAAGTCCAAGTGGTTCGTGTCACTGCCAGCAATTCAATACAGTCCAGGGGAATCTGTCCAACCGAACGGGCGGGCTAGGCCGATGGTGAGGATACCTAGCTCAGGCATCGTCCCGGCGAAGCGTCTCACGTGCTCCGCATACACTGGGATATTGTAACGAGGTACACGAGCGAGTTGCACCGCAGTAACTACACTACCAAACTGCTGTTTGTGCAATATCTTTAAGACCAAACTTAGCACAGGTTCGCACTGTCTTCCCTGCCGGGAGCCAGCTGCGTACCTCGTGCGTACTTTACAAACAGTTATGGCCAGCGATGATGCGGCCTTGTCACGGACTATTATTACAAATAAGTAAGTAACCAATCAGAAACATTGAGCTCGGATAGCCAGTGAAACTACATTTATGTAGGCCTAGCTATAGTATGCAAAGCTCTAGTAATTTACGCCTGCTCTCGGGGCCTAAATAAACAATCTTCCTTTTGCCTTGTTAACAAGAAAGTTAAATTCCTTCCCTTTTGCCCACATTGCTCTGCTGTAAGCAGGCAATTAGATTGCAGGAACTGCTGATCCCCTTTATCATCAATCCTTGTGGAAGTCGTGTAACACACGCTTCCTCACTCTGTGTATCGTGCTGAGTAACTCGGGAGCGCCCGATTACAGCACTTGCGTAGCGATGTCATGTGATACTTGAGCTGGTGGCCCACGAACCAATTGTGCGCGTCGGTAGTCAGAGAGGCCATGATCACTCCTTTGCATTAGAGTTTCTGCCACGGACAATGAGACACCACTTGGGCCTGGAGTAGCTGAGTATTAGAATCGCACCACCATCATCTCGCGCCAGAGTCAAAGTCCTCTGGGCGAGTGACCCCTGAGAACGGCTCTACTGTCATGTTGCGGCGATCGACTCGTCCACCACTCGACATCGAAGCTATGTGAGGAGCGATGTTTTCATTGTTAGCCGATCCGTCTGGCGATGAGACTTCATGGTTGTCCTCGTCGTCTCGACCGCCTTCTGAATCGGTATCGGGGTCGTCTGGCTCGATACCGGGGTCAGTTCACGTGCTGACAGAGGGTGTATTCACGGCCGTGGAGTGCCCTGGTGACTGGCGGATGCTGGCGGCCGGGACTGTCACTGGTGGTGAGGGAATCGAGAGAGGGTTAGCGCCGAGTGGTGAGCCTGTGAGAAGGTCCTTGTTGGGGCGTGAGACTTAACGAGCGCTCGAGCAGCAGACATCTGTGTGGCGGAACGAGCCGCTGGCGTCTGCGCTGCGCGTGAGCGCGCCGCGAAGCTTGGAGATGAGCGAGTCATTCGGAATTTGGTGGCGAAAACGGTGTGGCTGATGACATGTTGAAAAGGGAGGTAAGGCACTTGTGCAGATGGAAGCAAATGTCCAAGTGAGTTCTTATTCATCATAGTTCGTTGTCTATTCTTTGCTGTGCTCAGACACGCGCCTGTGGAGGGCTAGCGGTCCACAAGTGTGCTGGGCAATTGAGACCTCGACGGCGGGTCCAGCGATGGAGAAATGCTGGCAGAGTGGGCGCTCTGCTTCCTCTTGTGGATGTTTGCCTTGCTTTTATCTGACAAAAAGGAAGAAAAAATCTGACAAGATTGGACAAAATATAGCGAACATGACGAAAATGGCGAGGACAATATGGTCAACCTTGGCTTCGTTCGTTCGTTGGCATGGCGTGCGTTTGTGTTATATTACTGTTCCTAGTCCGCACCTCTAACTCCATCTCTCTTCATCTACTTTGGCTGCCGCTCGAGCATCACGAACGACTCCTCTAAGCTCACTGCAACAGGAACCAAAACTCTATCGCCCTGTTGCTGCGTGTCGCTCTCCATTTCTTCCATGGACACACTGCCGTTCTCTTCCTCCTGTTGCCGCCACGAGGCGGCCACCACTGGTGTCACGCTGCTCTCGAGACGCATGGATGCGCCCATCTCCTCGGCCTGCACGTGCCACATGGACGAGATGAAGTACGTCGAGCTGGGGGTCTCGCCGAGTCCAGCGCCAGTCTGCAGCTCGAGCATCACGTAGTCGCTCTCGGACGACGACGGCGACGGCTCTGCGTGGCCAATGACGCGTGCCACGGGGATCTCCGACTCGTCTGCTGCGTCGCCGACCTGCTTTGCTACGCGCAGCTGGGTTGCCGCTGGTGCCTGCGTGATTGTCTCGGTCGACTCGCGCATAATCTGTGGCAGCTGCTTCTCTTGGCCCTGCTGCTGCTGGACTGCTTGGGTTGACTCCTGCGTGGGACCTACTGTTCCCCGCCACGTGTACTCGCGTTCTTCGACGAACGACGTGCTGTGAGCGAGCGCTTTCTCTTCAAACGCGCTGACCTTGTGTACCGGCGGCACATACACCGATTTGCTCATCGAGTATGACGACGACATAGCGAGCAGCGAAGCGCCCATTCCCGTCGCAGCCGCCGGCACGCGCGTCACCCCCTCGACATGGAGCGTCGGAAAGACCATCCCCATGGGCGCGACGGGCTCGGGGGACACGTTCGGGTTGATCTCGGGACGCACGTGGATTGACTTGGCGTCTCGGACCTTCTCGAGCGAGATCACGTGCAGCACGAGAACGCGGTCTGGGTGGTCGAACGTTTCCTGCAGCGCGGTGCGCAGGACGTCGTCCGAGGCGACCGAAATATACCGCTTGTTCTTCGCCTGTTGTGGGTCCACATCGTCTTCGTCTTTTTGTTTCTGGTCGCACTCGTCGCTCTCGTCGACTGGCTGCATGACGAGCGCGATGCGCATGTCGTCGCCCACGCGGTCGCGCGCGAGCCGCCGCAGGAACGTGCGACCGACCGCGTGCAGGTACCACGCGTCCACGGGCACGGGCTCAGCCAGCGTCTCTTCCGGGAACGTCACGATGCACGACGAGCGCACCACGTCGGCGCTTGGAGGTCCGCCGCCCATGCTGTGCCTTTTGTGTTCAGTCGCTGCGTGTTGTTCTTGATTCTATTTTAAATATGAAGCAGACACGCGGGACGAGGGAGACACACGTCTTCGTCGCGTAACGGAGTGCTGGATTGAGATCTGCGACGCGACACACGGCTGCGCTTCTCGTGGACACAGCGACACGTTTACGTGCTTCTCGCGCTCGCTCGGCTTCTTCACTTCTTCACGTGGCACAGTCCAGTATCAGAACGAGAAATATCCAGTATGAGAGGTTCTGGGACATCTGTTTTGATCGGTGTGAAAAGGGTATACATTTATGCGGAGGAATGATTGAGGTGGTCCACAAATGGATAAAACCTGTGCTGATAGATAACGGTCACTTTAGAAATGCATGACCAAATTCAGCAAACGGAGATAAATTTGATTATGTCCCCAATAAAGTAGGTATTTTATTTTTTGCTGTAGGCTAAAACGTCCGACTTTTCAAGAAAATATCGGATATTCTGTACCTGACTTGGTTTTTGTCTGCATTTGCGTTGCCTTGTCCTTTTATAACGCAAAAGTGTGAGTATCCGATTTTCCCGAATTTTATCGGACTTTCGAGACCGGTCCCGATTTCGTCAAAACGAACCGGGACGGTCTAGCCACTTTTATTACAAGCCCGCTTCCCCCTTTTCCTTTCACACAACACCAGTCACGACCGCCGTGACTTGCGGTTTGTATGGTTGACTTGGGGTTTGTATGCTGCTGAGCTGCTGCCCATTCATTTGGCCGCGAAAAGCGGTCATTTGCCGAGCCAAACGCGATTTTCGCTTTCATCCACGGAAACTCTCTCAACATGGCGGAAGTTGCAACTGAAGTGAAGCTCTTTAACAAATGGTACGCCCCTCGTGGCTCTTCTGTGTATGTGTACGTGTGTGGTGGTGGTGGGGAGGTGGCTGAACCCCTCCGTCGCCATCAGGCGGTCTTTCGGGCCTTCCAGCGGTCCTCGTGCGGTCACCAGAGCAGACAGGAGGGGCGAGCAGCTACACAGAGACGCGCGCTGAGAATGAAGCAGCAGCGGTGAATACAAGCCAGGCAACAGCTACGGATAATCACATCCAACCATTACACGGACGAGTGACAAGCAGGATAGACTGACAGGGGCGATGGAACGCGATGCCGTGACGACACACCAGCCACCACACACTCACTCACCACATATCTACCACCAGAAACGACAGTTCATGCCAGCAAGAGAGACTAACGCTAGGATCCACTTGTTCCCCCTCCCCACAGGTCGTACGACGACATCAGCGTGAGCTCTGATATCTCGCTCGAGGACTACATTGCCGTCAAGGGCAAGGCCGCGACGTTCCTGCCGCACACGGCCCAGCGCTACCAGAAGAAGCGTTTCCGCAAGGCGCAGTGCCCGATCACGGAGCGCCTCGTGAACGCGCTCATGCGCAAGGGCCGCAACTCCGGCAAGAAGATCAAGGCCGTGCGCATCGTGCGCCACTCGCTCGAGATCATCCACCTGCTCACGGACCGCAACCCGCTCCAGGTGGTCGTCGAGGCCGTGATCAAGTCGGGCCCTCGTGAGGACTCGACCCGTGTCGGCTCGGCCGGTGTCGTGCGTCGCCAGGGTGTCGACGTGTCGCCATTCCGTCGCGTGAACCAGGCTCTGTACCTGCTCGCGACCGGCGCCCGTGAGGCCTCGTTCCGCAACGTCAAGACCATCGCCGAGTGCCTGGCCGACGAGCTTATCAACGCCTCGAAGGGCTCGTCCAACAGTTACGCGATCAAGAAGAAGGACGAGATCGAGCGTGTCGCCAAGGCCAACAGATAAACGCATCCTTCCTCTGTGGTGCCGCCGCGACGACGCCCGCGTGCCGAGCGACCGCTGCCGCTGACTTGGCGACCAATGTCTTCAGTTTCACCCCTTTCGTCTCCTTCTGCGCTGCTGTTAGTGCTGCTACTCACCCAGTGGCTCTAGCAGCTCTCGTGAAGAGGTCGACTGAGGGACGGAGCTGGTGGTGGAGGTCGTGCTTGTTTAGTGGCGCTTTGAAGGCGGGAAACGAAGGCGCGTGCTGACTCGTGGCGGTGAATCGACCGCGAACGAACAATTTGTTTTTATTCCGTTGTGTGCTATGGAATGAAAAGCTATACGCCGATTTGTTGAGAGCAAACGAACCCAACTGTGTGTCTTGTTGTCTTCGCCTTAGTGTCAAATGATTGATTTTTAGTCGACGATGCCGTCGAGCTCGACGTCGGTCTTGCCGGCCTTGAGCTGCTTGATGATGTGCTTGAGCCGATTCACGAGCTCGCTCTCCGAGTTCTTGTTGGCGCTGTTCGTGATGAGCTTGACGCGCGACGCGTACTGGAGCGACGTCTGCGTCTCCTCCTGTTCATGAGAGTGGCAGACATACAAGTCCGGCATGGCGTGAGTGAGTGGAGACATTCGCGAGCAGAGCCGTTACAACAGGATCACATAGGTCAGGCTGATTAAAGTCGCCCTGATTGATTGACTGGCTAGGCGTACCTGGTTGTAGTCCGCCGGCGAAAGGTTGACGAACATGAGCTGCCAACAGATAGATACACAGGTGAATGGGGGGGAATTTCAAGATGAGTTCATGGCCAAGACACTGCAGCAACAGACCGTCTTCGCGTTGCCGCCCAGCGAGTCCTGCATGAGTTGCGTGAGCTTGTTGTTCCGGTACGGAATGAACTTTTCGTTCGTCGACAGCGCCGAGATCACGTCGCCCAGCGCTATAGGTACACACGCGTCACACAAGTCACACATTAGCTTGGATCTCATCCGTCAGCAAGGTGCTCAGCGTATTGAGACGTACCACTGAGACTCTTGTTGATCGCCTGAGCCTCCTTGAGGCGGTCCGCGGTCGCGCCGGTCTTGCCCGCGCGCTCCGAGCCCGCGAGATCCACGAGGCTGAGCTTACCAATGGACGTGGCCTTGGTGGTCTTGTTATAGTTCTCGACGAGGATCGAGAAGACCGAGTGGCTGCGGCTGGACTCGGCGTTCATCTTGGTCGAGCCCACCTGGCGCTTCTTGTTAGCCGCCTCGAAGAGCTTGAGTGTCTGCTGCGCGGACGTGCAGGTCTTCATCGTGCTGTTGGACACGAACACCATGCCCTTGTCGTTCTTCTTGATCTCGAGCTTCTGGGCGCCCGCTAGCGCGGCCTCGCGGTCGTGGCCCACGTCCACGAGGTGGAACAGGTCGATGAGGCTATCATTGTAGAGCTCGAGCATGAAGGCCTGGAACGTGATCATGTGGTTGCTCTTGGCGTCCTCGGCGATCTGGAACAGGTGATGGATCGCGCGCGGACTGAGCCCCGGCATGGACTCGGTGCCCGTCATTGTAAACCTATCACACACACAAACACATACAGTCATTCATCACCTGAGAGCCATGACAATACCACGTAAGCAGGTGTCTACGTACGTCTTGCCCGAGCCCGTCTGGCCGTACGCGAATATGCACACGTTGTAGCCGTCGATAGCGCTCTGCAGCAGGTTCTTCGTGTCCTCAAAGACCTGATCCTGCGAGCTCGCGGGCGAGAAGACCTGGTCGAACGCGAACGGCTTGGGCCCGCGCGCAGTCTCGAGCTCGAGCGAGTACTCGTCGACGAACTTGACGCACGAGAGGCAACCGCGCTCGAGCTCTGAGCTGCTCATGGGCCGGCACCGCGCGTACACGCGGATCTTGCCCTTCATGTCCTCGATCATGTTGTAGTACTTCTTGCGCAGCGACTGCTCCTCTTTGTAGCTCGTCTCGAGCTTGCCGAGTTGGGTCTTGGTGGTCGTGAGCTCCTCGGCGTACGCTGAGACCTGAGCGGCCTGCTGCTTGAGCGTCACCATCTCGTCTTCGAGCTTGCTTAGCTGCGTAGCCTTACCACCGAGAAGCGAGAGCTCTTTCTGGGACTGAAGCACCTGGTCCTGGAGGGACTGCGACTTGCCCTGCGCGGCCTGGAGCTGCTGGGAGAGCGAGCCAATCTCTTTTTTTAGGCTCTTCTCGGCGTCTTCGAGCGTGTGCTTGTGCTTCTTCTCCATCTCGACCAGCTTGCGCTCCAGCACAGCACTGGCTGTGCCACCAGAGTTGCTACTGCCATTGCCACCACCAGAGCTAAACTGGGACTCGGCCTTGGCGAGCGAGGCCTCGAGTTGCGTGATCTTGACCTTGTCGCTCTTGGCCTTCGCCTCCAAAGCCTTGAGCTTCTGCTTGTACTCTTCCAGGCCTTTGCCGCCCACAGGCGTTGCTGAGGTGGAACTTGAAACCTTGACTGGGTTACTGACACTATTGCCATCTCCATTGTCGAAGCTAAGATCTGGAGACGTTGCTTTCTTGTGGCTCTTCTTGGCTGAGGATGACTGTTTGGCTGGCGATTGCTTTGCAGTCAACGGCCTCTCGATCTCGCTCTTGGCTGCAGACGCCATCGAGCGCTCTAACTGAGCCTTTCGACTGGCAGCAGCGCGCTCTTCACGGTATTTCAGACGCTTCTCGCAGTCTGCGAGCAGCAAGTCGAGCTGCTTGCGAAGAACCATCGAGCCTCGAGCGGCAGGCAGCCTCGCGGCCTCGCCAAGAGCTCCTTTCAAGGCCGCGACGTCCTCGCGACGACTCTGGTGCATGTTCTTGAGCTCATCGACGCACTTCTCGCTCGATCTGAGGTACGTCTGGTAGCACTTAGCCTTGTCGCCCTTGTTGAACTGCGTCTTGCCCTGCTCGATCGAGTCGCGGATGACCGAGACGAGGAGGAGGATCATCATAAAGTCGTCCTTCTCAGCTGGACTCTCGGCATTCTTCTCGGTCGCTGCTGAAGACGACGCCTCGTAGTCCGGGTCTTTGGCCTCGGCGCTCTCCTGGTCCAGGCTTTCATCATCATCCTCAGCTTCTTCTTCATCATCCTCGATGCTTTCCTGCTCCAGGCTTTCATGGTCATCCTCGCTTGTGTCGAGGAGCTCTTCGTCATTGTGAGCTCTGGTTGGGCTCTTCGCCTGAACCGAGTCTTCATCGTCACTCTCGACCTGTTCTTCGTCGTCAAAGAACGTGTTCTGGCTCGCTCGGCGCTTGATCTTCTCATTTGCATCGCTCTTTGCATCCTTGTGGTAGCCCAAAACGTGCTGCTGGGCGTCGTTGAGGTCATCGTGATCGTCGTGGTTGAGCTCCATGAGCTCGAGGTGTAGCCGAAGCTGCTCGATCTCCTTCTCCAGTTTCACTTTCACTTCCTTGCGCTGATCAATTTCCAGCGTCAGATCGGCGATCGTCGCCTGGAGAGTCACGCGCTTCTGTTCTGTTTCCATGGCCACGAGCTCCTGCTGCTGCTTGAGAGTCTCGAGCTGCTGCTCTTGCTCTTGAGCCAGGAGCAACTTCGATCGTTGATACTCTCCATCATCTTCGTCTTGCTTGGACTCTTCGAGGCTCGGAGTCTCACTGACCAGAGGGAGGCTCTCTTGCTGAGCTTCAGAGGCGAGCTCGTCAGCCTCATGCACTTCCAAGAAGTCACCACCATTTTCTGCTTCTCCAAATCGGATCTCAGACTCAGCCATGCCAGGTGATACGACCACTAAACTCGCGTCGTCAGTCTCAGTTGGAGTCTCAGAAGAAGACGGTATCTCCATCTCCTTGGCTTTCTTGACAGCCGCGAGTTCCTGGCGCACAAGCTCTAGTTCGAGCTCGAGCTTGAGGGCCTCAGTCCCTGGCTCTTCAGACTCTCGGATGGAGAGCGAACTGGACACTGGTCGAGAGCTGCTGCTCGCACTGCTGGCTCTGCTGGAAGGCTCGGCGCGAGCGCTGTTCTTTATCATCGTGTCACCCAAGGCCTGCCACTGCGTGATCGTATCGATCTCCAACACACGCTCGTGGTGCCGCGCCTTGAGCTGCGCGATCTCATCCTTCTTGCTGTTGTACGCCTCCTCGTTGGCCTTGAAGAGTAGATACAGGTCTTTCACCTGGGCCTTGTCCTCAATCGCAGGTTCGCGGCCGTGCTCCTGCTGGAAACTCGCGAGCCAGCTCTTGATCTGTGTCTTGGCGACGTTCTTGCTCTCGAGCAGGGCCTGGAGCTCAGCCTTTTGGACCTTTAGATACTGCTTTGAATGCACGATCTCTAGGTTGCGCTCTCGCAGGCGCTCTACCTGGCTCTCGTACTGCACTTGGGACAACGGCAGGTTCTCCTTCTCATCCTCCAGCTCAGTCTGGATGGCCATTGAGATCGCCAGAGGAGCCATCATCACAGGCTTTGACGGCGTGATGGGCCTCACCTCGATGGTCTGAAGCATAAACTCCATCGTGTCGGCCACGGCCGCGCGTTCGATGGCCTCGAACCGCTCGCGCACCTGCTGCAGGCGGATCTGAAGCGAGCTTTCTCGCTGAGTGGCCTCTCTCATCTCGTCTTCGAGCCTGGTGATCTCGTGAGTGAGCTCCTTGGTCTTGAGACGCTGAGTCTGCTGCTGGGCCATATCCACAACACGGTTCACCACTGTATTGAGACACTGGAGCGTCTCAAGCTCCACCTCAAAAGCTGACTGCATCTGCTGCACGCGCCGCAGGAACGCCTTCTCCTTCACGAGCAGCTCGCGACGCAGCTGATCCATCTCGAGCAGCATGCGCCCAGACTCACTCTTGGCGTCTTCCCAGCACATCACCAGCTCATTACGGAGCTTCTCAAGCTTGGCGTCCGTGTCAAGAGCGTAGAACTGAGTGACGCGAGAGAGCTCTCTCTCTACAAGGACATGGCAATGGGCCATCGTGTCTTCATGTTCCTGTAGCGAGGTTTCCAGACTCTCTCTCCATTGCTGACACTGCTGGTCATGTAGCTGTCGTTCTAGTTCCTGCTGGGCTAACAGACTCTCTTTCTCTAGGTCTGCCTGGGCCTGCCGCTCAGCGCTTGAGCTCTCGAGCGCCGCGAACTTGCGCTTTTCGTCCTGGATCTTGCGCTTCGCCTTGCCTTTGAGCTCCTTGACAAAGCCTTCGTAGTGCGCCTGCGTATCCACTTCGATAGCCTTGTAGCGCTCCGTGATGCCCGCAATCGCTCGCGCCTGCTCGGCTTTCATCGCGTGCATGTCGGCCACGACCTTGGCCAGGTGTTCGCGCGCGAGCGCCACGGGAATGTAGCTCGCTTCCTCCTCTTGACGCACGATCGGCGGTGCTTGGTCGCCAGTGAGAGCGTAGCTGCCTAGGATCTTGCCCACATGGAAGTCCTCGGCTCGAGCCAGCGGCAGCGGCGCGACCTGGACTCCGACAATACGAGGCTTGGTCGGTGGTGGAGCGACAACATTGTTGTCTCTGCTGGTGAGGGGCTGGGATGGCGCCAGGTCCTCGTTAAACTTCTCGGTGGCCTCCGAGACCTTGACTTGGTCGTCGTTGGGCGCGAGGAGCAGCTCTGTGGTCGCTGCGCTCCCGTCATCTTCGCCATCGCGGTCTCGGCTGATCATCCTGGAGCTAAGGCAGCGCAGTCTCTAATCTAACAAGCCTCATGCCACTCAGCCCAGCCTCACACACTGCAACGCGTGACTCGCAAAAGCTAATCTCAGCCAAGGGTTTCACATTGAAACGGTCGAGCGAGTCCATCTTTACATAGAAAGCAAGACATTGGTTTACATTGTTTCTGGGGGCGCTATTCGTCCTCGTTTCTCTCTATTAAATGGCTCGGCCCTTCTCATTCTTGAAGAAGAGACAAGACGTGAAGAGCGAACTCGCCATGATGATCGCACCCATGTAGAGCAGACCGTCCTGGCGCGTGGCCGTGGCGCGGAAGATGACGCCGAAGACCACGCCGCCCACGTTGCCGCCTGCGCCCACGAGGCCGGTGACCGTGCCCGTGAACGCCTCGTTCAGGTACGGCACGATGCCGAAGGTCGAGCCGCCGGCGGACTGGGCCGAGATTGCGATGAGTACGTAGAGCGCGGCGCAGACGCCTAGTGAGTGGCAGCGGCTGAGCACGATCACGAGCGCGCCCTCGAGGCACAAGAACACAAACTGCACATAGAGTCGGCCCTTCATGCCGAATCTGCGGTTCATGTAGTCCGACGTCAGGCCGCCGAGCGCGCGCGCGACGAGGTTCATGAGCCCGAAGGCCGATGCCACAGTTGCGGCCTGGGTCTTGGTGAGGATGTGGCAGGCCGTGTCGTCCTGGCTCGTGCAGCCTGGGCGCAGGAACTCCTCGTAGAAGTAGAGCGCGCCCATGTTGTTGAGCTGGAGCTCGGCGCCAAAGCACACGCCGTAGTGCAGGATCAGGATGAGCGTGTTCCAGTCCGCGAGCACGATCTGGAAGGACTTGAGCAGGCTCACCTGCTTGAGCGCCTGATGATGCTGCAGCGTGGTGCTGCTGAAGCTGCCGCTGGGCACAGCGTCGCGCTTGGCGTGCACGAGGTGGTGGAACTCGCCCATGGGGCACGAGTCCACGGACCACCGGATGACGGTGCCCATGACCACCATCACCACGGCCGGCAGCGCGATCGTGATGCGCCAGGCCGTGTCCACGGACACGATGGACGCGAGTAACTGGTTGATATATGGCAGCAGCAGGAACGCAAAGCCGATACCCGCGAGCCCGAAACCGCCTGTGATGGCGTTGCTTGTGCCCACGACGTTCTTGGCGAACGTGATCGTGGTCCAGTACTGGCCCGAGACGAAGACGCAGCCGATGAAGCCGATGAAGAAGCGCACGATGAGCAGGCCCATCGAGGAGCTCACGAAGGCCGCACAGGCCACGGGGATCGCGCCAATCCAGAGCAGCCAGCTCTGCACGCATTGCGGGCCGTATACATCGAGCAGGGGGCCCACGATGATGCGCGTGATGATCGTGCTGGCTGTTGCCGCGATGTCCGAGTTGAGAACCTCGCCGCTCGTGAGTCCGAGTTGCTCCTTGAGGACAGGCATGAGTGGCGGGATGGCGTACCAGCCGATGAAGCCCGTGATGCCCGACATCCACGACACGTGGAAGATGCGCATGTGCGGCCGCAGCCAGTTGCACGGCTGCACCTCGGTGGCGCGGTCGAACTGCTTTGGGTCCACGGGCAGGTGGTACCTGTCGACGATCTCGGGTTCGCACTCGATCTCGAGCTGGTGATCTTGGAGCGAGCTCCGGTGGCTACGGGGCGTCGCGGCCTCAACGAAGTGGTGTTGCTGCGAGCCCGACGCCTCGCTGTCGAAGCGCGGCGTGAGGTTTAGCAGTGTGTTGGCAGGCATGGTGGGCTTGTGGGGTAGGCTATGAGGAGGAGCTCTTAGATGAGGCGCTGGACCATGCGACGGGAGCTCTTGGGACGAGGCTGAAGCGCGTGAAGTGACGGGCGGACGGCGAATTCGCGAATGAGTTTAAGTTGATGGGATGGACGGCAGGACTGACTGTGAATGAGTGAGTGAGTAAGCCGAATATTCAGATCCGTTTCAACGGATTGCGCGCCACGGGATTGTTTGCTAGCAACATGGGACAGGGCCAGCAGTGTGATTGGTGGAAATAGAGTAAAATGACCCATGATTGGTGGAAAAGCTGATAGGTATTTACATAAAGAAGACTATTTTGGTGTTACTACTACTTATAGAGTACTTTGTATATATAATGGCTGTTCGGCTGCTTTTGATCATGTGAAACAATGGAGATCTGCCACTTTATGTAATGTATGCTTATTGTGTACCCTGGTTCAATGAAATTTAATTTTTGATAACTCACCGACTATTCAGCACAAAATGGGACACGCGCACAACCTCCCGTTTAAGTACGATGCAGCGAAATCACCACCACACGATCTGGTGGGTAAGAAAATGCAGCGAGGAGCTCATTTGCACCAACTCCAGTCGCAGTGGAGTGTCGTTAGGTGAGGCAAAGCAGTTGCTCACTTTGTGAGCAGCACCCATGAGCCAGTTCCTGTGCTGCAAGTCGGTGGTTGAGTGGCGAAAAACGTCCTGCGAGCCGACATATTGAAGCGCAGGCTTGTCCAGATGCCTCCCTGGGTTTCGTCTCTCTTGGGACGCGCCGGTGACTGTCCTGTCCTGTCATGTCCTACGAGGATATGAGTGCGACCTTGTATACTCGGATCCGAGCAAGAGGGTTGCAGCCCCAGTTTCGCGTGGAAATCCTTATCAAAAGGATATGATTGGACTAGTGGGGGCGGCGAGAAGAACGTAATTGGTCAGATGCACGGCAAGCTGGTCCAGTTCCTCCTCAAGGAAGCGCGAGAAAGTCGGAGAAAAAGAGAGAGGTGAGTGGGAGGTGGTGGTAACGAAGGCTCTCCATCTCAGAATCGCTCAGCCATTCCCAGGCGCCCACGTGGACCCTTTTGTCTTTGTTGACGTCACAGTGTAGACATGAGAGCCAAGTGATCCACTTCGCCCTTGTCTCTCTCTGCTGAGATTTTGAGACAAGACTCACGAAGTACGGTGAGCAACAACTACCACTTGACGAATGAGCTTCACTCTCCAGGCCCCCATCAGCGATTCCTGACCTACGACCGTGCTCTCAGGCGTATGTGTGGATCAGGCTTGGTGACCTCCAGCGGTGCACTCGCATCGCCAGTTGTTACATATAGAGAGACCTTGCGTGGACGAGCTCATTCGCCTCAAGGCTCAACCTTGGCAGTGACGATTTACTAGAGGTCAATTCAGCTACGCTTGGATTGACTGATCAAGTCTTGGATCACGTTCATATTGAAAATTGTCGTGCGATGACAACGGGGCCATCGGAGAAGCGGTGGGCCGTATGGGATTTCGCGATATCGCGACGGGAGTTAGCCATCCGATACTCGGACCACTGGAATAGGAAATCGCAACAGCAACATGCGGCGAATCGGAGCCTCGTGACTTGGTTCTTGTCCGCTGAGTCGGGCCAGGCAATCTGTACTAGGAATATATGCGAGTCTGAAGAGACGCACCAAACGCCAGCACACACACTTCAACTGCAGTAAGCGAGCGAAGCCATGGTGCTCAACGACCGCGCGAGTCTGCTGCGACGCAGACAGCAGATCCGACGCTCAAAGGCGAACGCGAGCAACAACAACAGCAACGCAACTGTAGACGCTGCGGCCCCGTGGCCCCCCAAGAAGAGCCTGCTAGCAAACGGTAGTGAGCTACCAGCGCAGCAGCCTGCCGTTCGGAAGAAAGAGCCCGCCACATCGAATCGCTCGGCTGCTATTGCTGAGCCAAACGTCGCGCTCTTGGTTCGCCAGGTGCTGCAGCGGCCGCACTATGAGGATCTGAGCGAATACCTCAAGACTGCGACCAAGGCACAGCTCTTTGAACAGACGCTGCTCATTGCTCAGTTCGCCATTGAGGTACGGGATCTCTCTGTACATGTGCTGGTGCCTTTAGATGGCTCAGTTGCTTGGATGTAGGCAAAGGCATCAGAGCAGACAGCATGCGAGCGGCTCGACAACGAGCTGGCGGACCAGCAGTCCAAGTACAACGCCACTGCGAGCGACCTGCTGCAGTCGGAGAATTCTGCTCATATCCTGGAGGCAGGTCTTTTTATGTCTACTTCGTATCTAATAACCTACGGACATGGTCTGCCATCTCCCAATTGACATTTGATGCATTCAGGCTGATAAATGCGAGCTTCTCCACCGACTGGCGCTCGCTGACGACGAGTACAAGTCGCTTTTGGCCTGGGGAAGGTGGGTCTCTCAACAGCAACTCTGGGAAGTGCTGATGGGCTTGATAGTTTTTATATAAGCTGACGCTGTCTCGTTGGTGTTGGTGGGCGTTGCGTAGAGATAATGAGGACAAGTGGAAATCAGTAGAGCATGCGTTGCGGGACCAGTGCGAGGCTCTTAAAGCGACCACGACGGCTTACAAAGAAAAGCAGATGCAGCTCGATGCGGTCGCCAGCGAGCTCGAGAAGGCCAACTTGATGGCTCAAGAGGCGAACCGTGAGGTGCATCGAGCTGGGCATTTGATGCTGGGGGAAGGCTGACACTATATCTCACCTTGTCTGTCTTGTACATGGTATGCAGCACACTGACCTGCAGAATCAATCGGTATCTACCACTCCTGTGAGCTGGCTACCCCACATGTGCCTGAATCACACTATGTGGTCCTCCTGTATTAGCAAGCGCTCAAGTATGAACTGAGTCGGATCCAGCGAGAGGTGAAGGAGGAGAGACGCGCGAACAAGGACCTCTCACGGGAGCTGCAGCAGAAAGAGCATAAGTGCGTTTGTGCACCACGCTTGAAGATAGTGTGTATGTGTATAACTGTCTTCTCTTACAAGTGATTTATAACTTGTGTGCTTCAGTCTACAGCAGATCGTGGGCGAGATGGACGAGCTAAGAGACCAGGTGCTCACACTCCAGGGCCAAGTCCAGGTAGGCAAGTCGGTGGAGAACCAATCTCGATCGGTCTCAGTCACAGGTTGACTCGCTTACATGGTATGTAGCTGGAAACGATCACCAGGCAGTCGATGGGCCATGAGCGCGATGCAATCCAGAGTCAGTTCAGTCGTGAGAAGGACGAGTGGAAGCAGAATGAAGTGCGTTGCGAGTCGTTTGAGAAGCGGAAAGCTGAGCAGTTCCGCAGCATGGACATGGAGTTGCGGCAGCTGCGTCAGGCGCTCTCAAGACTGCGTGTCGAGTGGGAGAGCGAAAAGACTCAGCGCGAGAAGGCGGAGGCTGCGCTGCTCAGGCTCACCCAGACCAACGACGTACATTTGGTATTCAAGTCTCTGGTTAATGTTGTCTATCTGACTGAGCCTTTCGCTTGATAGGAGTTGAAATTGTCGACAAAGACCTTGCAAGTTGAACTTCAGCGCCTGAGTGTGGACGTGGAAGGTCAGTTTGTTTGCCATATTGTGAATGCCTTCAGACAGGAAGTTACATTTTTGCTGACTGCAGAAGAGAAGGCGACGCGGGCGAGCAAGGATCAGGCACTGCAGCTCGCATATCGGTACGTCAGACTCTGTTGCATTACATAGCATACCTAGTGCTCTATTGATGCATATTTGGTCTTTGTGTGGATACAGAGACCTCCAGTCGCTGCAGCAATGCTGCCGCGAGCTCGAAAGCGCCAAGGCCGAGGCGCAAAGCGAAGTCCAGTCGCTCTCGCAACGGTACTTCCTATCGACCTCTATTGCGTGTCTTGCGTTGCGTGTCTCCTGAACTGACTCTGGTCTATATATGATCGCTTTGTATGGCCACCCACGCACGTTTATTAGACTTAAGATGATCCGCCGAGACCACTTGGCGATGCTGCACCGCGTCGACGCGCCGTCCGTGGACCTCGCTCCTGCTCACCGCCAGCAGCGCTGGGCGCTAGCAACAGCAGCCAGTGGCAGCAGTCCCACCAAGAGCAGCAGTCGGCAGAATGACAGGCAGGCGCGCTCCATGCGAGCGTCGTAGCGAAGGTGATCAAGTGACACGCCATGGCGCCATTTTGATACGCAATGATTGGTAAATGTAGCCATGTCGTTTCATAAATTTCATCCTATATTTTATGGAATTTGAAAAAGTGTGAAATCTATGACGTCGCGCGCGTCACAGATTTCATTTTAAATGAGAGCGCTCTATTTGAGGTATGGCACCCTGTGCCATTCATATCGGTACAGTGTACCAAATGCAGCGCACTTATACGGGATTCTGTCCCGTGCGCAAAAGCTGTTCACGTAAAAAAAGCTGATGTTGAACGTGGGCAAAAGGTCTACCAGACGACGAGGAGCGCTCTTCATTCGCGCACTCGCAGGCACCAGACAACAGACAGCAGCAGACGCTATCTATCGCATTAGGATGGAGACCAAGGCCCCGCTCTCGTTCGACAACGCCGTCAAGGTGGCCTTCTCCATGGAGGGACGCGACAAGCTCACCAAGGTGCGGTTTGCCATTTTGAGCTCTTTATCTTGGACAAGCCATGACATGGGAGACCTGACTTGGTGTGTGTTATCTTGTGTGTGTGTGTCAGCTAATGCAATATGGCAGTCGCGCTGCGGCGTTCTACGTGCTGTCGGCGAACCCGAAGAGCGACGTGGGCCAGAAGTGCGTTGCTACTCGTGGCTGTCATGGCTCGCATAGATTGCGTTACTGACTGACTAGCGTATGTTGTCTTTTGATAGGCTGACCAACCTGTACAAGACGACGCAAACATCGCGCAAGGCGTTCCGCCTCGGCAAGAGCGCGACGTACCTCAAGAAGCTGCAGACGCTCACGGGCAACAAGTCGCTCTCGCCATGGCAGCTCTACCTGCAGCTGCTGCAGAACACGGGCATGTTTGGCTTCTTCATCTACGACAACATGGCGTTCGCTGGCAAGGCCAAGATCGTCAACTTCAACGCGGACGAGGCCGCCAAGCGCGGCGGTGTGCTCTGGTTCTGTGCCAACCTCGCGGGTTTTGCGCTCGCAATCTCCAACCTCCAGGGCGACATTGAGAAGGAGAAGTGTGTGCGCGACATCCTGGCCTCCGAGGAAGACGAGGCGCGCGTCGCGTCGCTCCAGGCTCAACTCGACGCGCTCGAGCAGAGTCGCTTCAAGAAGTTCCTGGCCGTGCTCAAGGTCACGTGCGACCTTATCGTGTCTTCCAACACGAGTGGCATCCGCCTCGCCGAGCGCATCACGGGCGCCAAGCTCCACGACGGGATCGTCGGCTCAGTCGGCTGCGTCTCGGCGCTCACGGTGCTCTACAACGCCTGGCCAAGCGCGCCTGTCAAGGCCATCGAGGCGCCCAAGAAGGACGCCTAAGCGAATGTGTGTGGAGAGAGAGTGTCACGCGAGATCGGACACATCGCGATTGCGATAGGCTGCGAGCAGCTCATCGGTGGTCATAACATGCGTACATATTGAAGTTGCAACCTACAACATTCATTAGCGTGAAACATACATCGTACGACCTGTGATAGATATGGTTGTAGCATGCAACCTACTGTATTGGATCACGAAAAGCCGCGATTGCTGACAATGCAGAAAACAATGGCGGATGCAGGAGCTATGGCAACTGAACTCAGCGAGGCTCCGCCCACTGGTAGCGGCAGCGTCGATAGCTCAGCAGCAGCCGCGTCATCATTAGCGTCAGGCTCCAGCGACGAGGACGAGATCGTGGCCGTCGGCGCTGTGGCACACGTCGTCCGCCGCGCGTTCCACCAGTTCTACAAGAGTGACGCCACCAAGGATGACCACAGCACAGCTGAAGTAGCTCTGCACGACAATGAGAATGAGCAATACCAAGCTTTTGCCGCTACTGCGCCACCACCAGCGTCCACGCCTCGCAAAGAAACCCCAGCTCCAGTCGAACCAGCACCAGCCGACGTCCAACAAGAGCCCACTGAGCTCTTCGTACCACCGAGACCAGCCGAGCCAATCAACCCATACGTCCTACTGGGCGAGAGCCGCAAAGCGCAGATCCAGAGTGAACTGCACCGCAAGCGCGACGACGCAGTGGCGCTGCTACACTTCCTGGATGCACGGCACCGCGAGGCGCGCGCTCGTGACGACGCGATCGCCGCGTCTCTGAGTGACCAGGGACTCGTGATCAAGGCGCAAATCCCCATGGGCGCGTCCAACTTGCGGCTCGAGCAGCGCGAGGTCGACGCCTTCGGGGCGTTCGCGAGCAGCCTCGTGCACGCCAAGCAGCTCGTGGGCGAGTACGAGACACGGCGGTGCGAGAGGAGCGGCAATGGAGCTACTCAGCAGCAGAAGAACCGGTTGGCGCTGGGGCTGGCGGCCGAGCCGCTCGGTTACCTGGACGCGACCAACTCGTCGTCGATTCGCACGCACGCGACACTACAGATGCACGAGCGGCACATCGAGGGTATCAGGACGCACCACCAGCAGCGCAGTGGGGACGGCTCTTCGCCACTAGCAACGGAGACTCAGAACTCGGGCTCGAGTGCTGGTAGTGAGACTGCAGACAGCCAGGAGCTACATACTGCCACTATAGCCGACAAGAAGCCTCCTCCAGTCGTCATGATGGGCGCTGTGGAGAAGCGCAAGAACCTCGAGATCCTCGACCGCATGCAGACCAAGCTCGACTTTCTAAGAAACCCTCGGTATGTCCCCAGCAATCTAGACAGCGAGTCTACAGAGCCACGAGCCGGCCATCGCGATGCTCTTATAACCGATGCTGCTGCTGCTGTATCCACGTCCTGTTTCGTGGTGGTGCCATCGTTCGTCGAGTTCACCGACTACGACATTGGCGGCGTGTACGAGCAGCTCGTGTACCTGCGCAACACGAGTGCACTCAGTCGCCGGCTGCGTGTTCTCCCACCGTGTACGCTCTATTTCTCCATCAGCGAGATCGCGTTTCCCGACCCGACCGGGCTCATCGCCCCCGGTATGCACGTGCAGCTGCGTCTGCGGTTCGCTCCCGACTCACGGGCCGACTACAAAGACGCTATCCAGGTCATCTATGAAGGTTTGAACGCAGGTCAGCGTGAAGAGTTCTCGATCCCACTGGCGGCCCATCGGACGCCACCAGAGCTGTCGATCCCACTGATACTGCGCGCTCAGAACACGTTCGTGGGCTCGTTCTCGACTACACGCCTGCCCTGCAGGAACAACGGCGGCAGAGCGCGCTTCTGGCTCATGACTGAAGAGGCCTGGGCTCAGCACGAGTCGAGCGCGAGCCGTTTCTTGGCCATGAACGAACCGAATGCACCGTGTTCAAACAACTCTGGTAGCGACCAGGTTCCATTAGGCGCGTTTACGCTCTCGCCCAGCGAAATGGAGCTCAACACGGGCGAGAGTGTGGAGCTCGTGCTCCAGTACGTACCTTCCTGCATCGGCGAGCAACGCGAGAAGTTCGTGATGGTGTGCGACAACTGCCTCGTGCGCGTCTTCCAGGTCGTGGGCCGCGGCTGTCAGGTCGAGATGAGCATCACGGCTGTCAACGACAAGCAGATCGACGCCAGTCTCGCGCACGTTGGTGGCCTGGACCACTTATGCTTTGACGATCTGCTGGTGAACGCCCGTGCCCAGCAGCGCTTCGCCGTGACCAACGAGACGCCCATTGAGCTGGCCTTCGCCTGGCGCATTGAGCCTATTGCATCACTTTCCGTCAACACTGTGAGAGTAACATCACCGCCACCGTACGCAATCAGTCCTGCACTGGGTGTCATTGCACTCAATGGTGCGCTCGAGTTCACAGTCACGTTCCTGCCAACCCAGGCTCAGGTGTACCAGTACAGGGCGACATTGTTCATCAATGAGATCCCAAGGTGCAGCATGCCCGGCCCAGACCAGCGGCCCCAGTTACTCCAGACCTTCCAGCGCATCAGCAAGTCGCTCAACAATGTTGTACTCGAGGCTGTCCAGTGTCTGAGCGTGCAACTCGACGGCGCTGGCAAGCTCGGGAGTTTCTCGATCGAGCCTGGCTACTGGAACTTTGGTGGAATTGGTGGAGCCCAGGCCCAGAAGCAAATACAGTTGCAGAGGCATACGACGTACACGACGCGCGTCAAGCTCGTGAACGATACACTGGCACCGGTGGCATTTGAAATCAACCTAGCAGGCGTCAAGCAGCGCCATCGCAAGCCGCCAATCGTCATCGCCTCGCAGCTCAAGAGCTCCACTCCATCATCACCATTCGAGCTTGTTGTGAGCCCCATGAGAGGAGAGATCGCGCCCAAAGCACCGAGCTGGGTCGACATTTCCTTTACGCCGCACTGCGTCGGCGCATTTTCGCTCGCGGTGCCTTTCTCTATCCCAACAGCAGCAGCAACAGTTTCCGCCACAAGTGACAAGAAGTCCTTTGTGCGCTGGCTGCTCCTGGAAGGTGTCGTGGCCCAAGGCGAGATCGAGATCCTGTCGCGCGAGGTGGACTTTGGTCTCGTGCTCGTGGGCGCGAGCTCCGAGGCGACCCTCATGTTCCGAAATTGCTCGAGCGTGGCGCAAGCCGAGTGGCGCTTCATGCACCTTGAGGCTGCTGCCTTGAACCCCGCCATCAGCTCGGACACCAAGAGGCTATCGATATCCCAGACCGCGCCACCGCTGTCCACAGCTCGGCTCAATCGCTCGGGCTCCAAGGATTCGATTGTCTCGCGCCGGTCCGTCGGCTCCACGTCCTCGGGCGGCAACGACACGAGTCGCAGCAGCAATTTCCTCTTCACAGCACGCGACACACTACCGAAAGCGACCGTGACATTCGCTCCCGAGACGGGGACGCTCGCTCCTGGGGAGACCAAGATCATCAAGGCTCTCTGTCTCGCTGGATCGCTTCCGGAGCGACTCCGGGCCACTTTTTGCTGCCAGTTGATTCCAGAACCCCAGTTTAGTTGGTCGTCTAGTGGTGTTGGCTTCCAATCTCCATCAGTAAGCGCTCGAGCCGAGATCCAGTCGCCCAATGTGTTTCTAACGCCCTCCAAGCTCCAACTGGGCACGACGTACCTGGGCGTGAGCGTGCGCCGGACCCTGGAGCTCGTCAATGTATCCAATCTCGAGGCCTCGTTCAAGTTTGTCGAGCCCCAGGGTGTCTCCAAGGCCTACAGCGTTGAGTTTGCACCGAGAGCTGGCACGCTTCGCTCCAAGGAAACGGTTACGGTATGTCTGGTGTACACACCCCGACAGGCCGGCAAGATGACAGTGTTGCTGGCGTGTACAGTGCGTGGACTCACGGCGCCGCTAGGCGTTGAGGTGGCCACGAACCAGAAGGGGCTCGTGCTCTCCTACGAGCTACTCGGGGGCTCTTCTGGCGGCGCCCTGGTAGCCCAGCAATTGGCGACGTTGCTGCCAAAGTCCCCCAAGGAGATTGCCACTGAGCGTG
The DNA here is from genome assembly GCA_023334015.1 of Globisporangium paddicum. Lineage (NCBI taxonomy): Eukaryota > Oomycota > Peronosporomycetes > Pythiales > Pythiaceae > Globisporangium > Globisporangium paddicum. The sequence goes on from JAASFV010000050.1 coordinate 29,795, forward strand.
GGATCTCGATCGCAGACTGCGACCTGGAGCCCGAGACGAACCCACTGAGCGCTGTTCCCAGACTGTTCTTTGGCGACATGATCCCATTAGGCGAGCGACGCTTTGTGCACGTGCTCGTGCGCAACTTCAGCGGCATCGAAGCTGTGCTGGAGCTCGAGGCGAAGAAGTTCCCAGCATTCGCACCAGCGGCAAGTAGCAGTAACAACAGCAGCAGTATGGTTTCCTCCGTTTCATCACCTTCCTCAAACTCGACGGTCACCAGTATCGCTACCAAGCTCAGGAATATCTCAGCTCCAAACACCACGAGGCTCAGCCCGTCGTCCAAGACCCGGACCTTGTCGCAATCAACCACCTCAACCAGGAAGAAGCTCCTACTGGCCGACGCCCACGAGCAGCCAAGTCGCTTCCAGTCGGATCGCGGCCGCGAGTACCTCCGACAATGCGCAGAGGACCTCGAGGACCGCGAGATCCTCAGTCGCGGCCACGGGGTCGCGTTCCAATTACAGCCGTCGCACGTGCGCATCCCGCCCTGGAACCAGGCCGTGGTCACGTGCGTCTGCTTCAACAACATGCCTGGGGGCTACACGGATGACATTGTGAGCCGCGCCGCTGGGGTCCCGCCCGTGTTCCTCCACGCCCAGGCGACCGTGATCGGAACGCCGCTGACGTTGGACCGCAACTGTGTCGGGCTCTACTATCCGAAGAAGCCCACGGCTGAGTCAGCAGCTGCCGAACTGCAGACACCAAGCTTCCACTTTGGCCAGCTCTGCGCACGCTCGCATCCGATCACGCGAGCGATCCGTGTGGTCAACCGCGGCCCCAAGCAGGCCAAGCTCAAGTGGAAGATCGTGGAGCGCGGCCGCGAGGACCAGCTTGTCGCGGTCTCGCTGCGCGTGGACTTTGGCTGCCGCGTGCAGCTGCGTATCACGCCCTGTGCCGACGACGACGTCGCGTTCCCGTTCACCGTGCACCCAGAGTACGCGATCGTGCCGCCGTTCGCGACAGTTCCGTTCCAAATCACGTTCACGCCACCGCACACAGAGCCAGCCGCAGGTCAGCAGTTTTTGCGAGTGCTCTTGATCGCGGACGCCTACTGGTACGAATCTGTAGCGAAAGACGACGAGGCCAGGTCAGACATCACTCATAGCAGCACAGGCAGTCTCGAGGAGTCTGATAGCCTGACGGTCGACTCGCGCTGCGAGACAGCTTCGCCCACCCACAAGGCGCGCACTGGGACAATGCCGAGCAGCACCGCCGCGGGGAAGGCGTTCGCAGCCGTGCGTGTCGCCAACTCGCTCGCTCGAAAAGCTGTACCCGCTGGTCTCGTGAACGCCTTGCCGTCGTCTACAAACCCAAAATGTCTGCGTGTGCTACTGGGCGCCGACGTGATCGAGCCGGAGCTATTCCTCGACAAGTCCATCGGCTCGGAGCACAACCTGTCGGCCACGAGTAGGCTTAACCCTGCGCCGCCTGGGTACCACATCAAGTTCACGACCTGGTCGACGGTTGCAGCGAGCGGCGACAGTTCCCACGAGTTTCACTGCAAGGAACTCTTCCTGGTCAACCACTTCAACACGCGCCTGACGTTCCGTCTCGAGAGTGTGGGCTCGTTTCTGGTCTTCCGCGCCGTCACGAGCGCGCCAAAGCATCCGCTGTCGTCGTCCGAGCTCCCGCCGGTGCACAAGAAAGCCCAGGGCGAGACGTACATGTTCACGCTGCCGCCGCAAATGTCCGTGCGCATCGATCTCCGGTATGATCCATCGCAGGCTAGCAATACGGCGGCTCAGCTGTCCTCTGGCTCCGGGCCTTCATCAGTACCAGCGCTCTCCCATCATCGTGGAGCTCCTGAGGCCTTGAGCAGCTCATCAGCAGCGTCGCTCTTGGTTCGCAAGCAGCAACAGGAGTCTCAGCGCCGCCTGAAGCTCCAAGTCGACGGGCAACTGCTCATCAAGTTCACGAACCGGTCAGTACAGACGGTCAACCTTGTGACTGAGATCCTGCGGCCGCTCGTCGTCGTCTCGCCTTCGGTCTACTTCTTTGGCCGCGTGCACTTGTCGAAGGCGCGCTCCGTGGTGCTCCGTGTGGCCAATCCGACGGTTGTGCCCGCAGCGTTCATCATTCAGCACGTGCCGGCGCCCGTGCCGCTCTCCAAGGCGCAGAAGCAGGAGTTCAAGCTCCACCACGCGCACTTTGTTGACGAGCCCAGCGTCTTCACATTCTCGATGATGAAGGGCGTCGTCAAGGGCCCAACGACCTCATTGCGGTCTTCCGGCGGGGTGTCGTTACCATCCACAGACTCGATGAAGGACCTGGGCGTGAACCACTTGATCTTTGAGCCCGTGGAGATCATCGTGGTCTTCCGTGCACCGACCACCAGGAAGCGCTACAGGAGCCGCTTCCGCTTCGCTGTTGCCCACGGGCTGGACTTTGAGGTTGTGCTGGAGGGCGAGGGCCACCTGAGCGAGCAAGAGATCGCAGATCAAGACCGATCAATCGTTAGAACCAACGCACTGGAGCACACGCACCAGATCTTCAAGAAGATCTTAAGGTGAGAGGCTGCTAGTAGCGAGGCATGGATTTTCGCTAGCCAGCCAGCCATTTTCCAATAGATAGCGAGAGGGGATGCAGAGTTGGCATTGTGGGGTCGTTTAGACTCGCTCGCCCCCATCTCTATGGCGAGCTCAGACTTACGAGCGGAGGTTAAATACAGTCTTGGTCCAGCCGTCCTGGTGCGGCACAAGCTCGAGCACCGAGTGGAACGGGATCTCGAGGTCGGCGCAGTTCTCGATGGGCACGCCCAGGAAGTACGAGTAGAGCACTTGCAGCGTCGAGATGTGCGAGACCACGAGCACAGGCCCCGTGTGCTGCTCAATGTCGATCAGAATCGGCTCGATGCGCAGCATAAGGTCGTAGTACGACTCGCCGCCCGGGAACCGTGTCTTCCACGGGTCCTTCACGTACGCATCGTACGCCTCCTACAATAGAAAAGCCCCATAAATCACAAGGTTAGTGTTATTGATCATTGCCAACAGTGTTGAGCAGCAAATTTGGCGTACAGGCATCTGCTCCTTCATCTGATCCATGCTCATGCCGTAGCACTCGCCCTTGTCGAGCGGATTCAGCGTCGCGACTTGCACTAAACCAACACACAACACTGTTAAAGAGCCATTCCACCAGCACGACAATGCCAACAAATACACACACACGCACCTCGCTTGCCTGGCGGCAAGAACTGGGCCGTCTCGACCGCCCGCGGGAGCGTGGAGGTCATAATGAGCGTCTGGCAGGGCGCGTCGTCGTCACCCGTGAGCACGCCCGACGTGTCGTCCATGCACGCGGCCGTGCGGTCGTCCACAAATTGCGCGAGTGACGAGGCGAACTGGACGCCCAGCGGGCTCAGGCGCGCGGACCGCGACGCGATGCACGGGTCCTTTAGGATCGAGCCAAAGTCTTGGCGCACCTCGGTGCAGTGACCCGCGCGCACGAGCCAGATCGGCCGGTGCTCAATGTGGAAGCTCATCATGTACGGCAGGATCGACTTGGCCACGTGGCCGTAGCTACATAAAGATAAACAATTGATTAGCCACACAGACAATGGTTATCAAGCAGCCAGGCAATCACTAGGATAATACGTACATGCCCTTGGCGTGCACCTTGGACTGCAGGTCGAAGAGCTTGATGTAGCTGACGCCCTCGCCGTCCTCAAGCGCCTCGTAGGCCGCCTCGTAGTTCTTCATGCGCTGCTTGAGGTCCTCGATGGCCTCTTCGACGCTCATGTGGCGGTAGTCGGGGCTCGATGTGACCTTCTGCGTGATGTTGGCGTTGATCACGGCCTCGTTCGTGCAGATGCTCTCGATGAAGACCACGTGCACGCTCATCTTATTGGCCTTGGCGAAGCCGTCAAAGGTATCGAGTAGCGTCTTCCGCCGAAGCTTGGTCGTGTTGGTGGCGTCAAAGATCGCGACATCGCCGCCGCGCTTGCCCGAGATAAACCAGTCCTGCACCTGCTGTAGCGACTGCATAGCGAGCTGCTCGCGCTCCTCCTTGGCGCGCGCGTTGTTCGGGTCGAAGAACGTGTGGTCCTGCGTGCCCGCGCAGAGTGTACGCCGCAGCTGGCCGACGTTGAAGACCTCACACTTGAGTCCTTTCCAGCACAGGAACTTCCAGAGCTTCTTGGCGATGAATGATTTGCCACGTGCCGGCAGGCCGACCATCACGAGCACGAGCTTGTCCGCTGTCGGCGTGTACAGCTTGCGCTCCGAGATCGTGCGGCTGTCGACGCGCTTCAGGTGGCGGTGCGCAGCGCCAGTGGTGTCTGTGGACGACGACGACGACGCGTTCGAGAGCGCGGGCGACACGGGCGGCGTGCTGGCCACGGACTCGGTGGCTGGCAGCGTAGCTGCTCGCAGCTGCGGGTGGGGCTGCGGTCCCAGAGGCGGCGTGAGCCGCGGGGCCTTGCGGCGTGGCACGTATGTCTCCGTGGCGATGGACGTCGTCATCTGAGCTGTGGTGAGTTGCTGGAGCTTGTGCTGCTGCTTGGTGGCGGCGCTGATGATGGTCCAATGGACGGAAGAGAATGCGGAAATCTGAATCTCAGCTGAGCGTGACGCTTGCTTGCGCTTGGCTTGACACCGGATAGCGACCCGGACTGGATGTGCAGAAAGCAACAGAATATGTATACTTGTAAGTATAGTCGCATACAGATACTTAGTAAACTGGGGACAGAAAACGACTTATCCCGTACGATGGTGTGCGTTTGTATATGTGATTTGTGTATCCGGTTATGTCGTCCGGCAGAATAGGTAGAGGCTCATGTTTATTTTCGGTCGAATTTTTATAGAGCGGCTTGTATTCGGAAGGTACCGTCAACATCGGTTATTGTGGTAGCTTTTATACTTGAAGAACAAAATGAGATGCCTTGGAAAACACACGCGAAAGAGACTCTGTGCTACGAGAGGTATCATAGGGCAGGACGGGATTTCGTCCATGTGCTTGGAAAAAAACAAAAGCATGAATACTAGGACATCCGCATCATACAACCCATATCACAAGACAACTACTTTATGTATGTGAGGAAGAATTTTAATGCGATTCACAGAGACACATCCAATCTGACTTGCTATTTGTATGCGCTGAACACTTCAGAAGAGCTCTTATAAAGAGCCTTCCATAAATATAAGCTTCCTGTATGTCCATTATATAAAAATGTGCAACCCTGTGATGGATGAACGTGGATGAAAAGGTACGACACATGACGAAATGAGAGAGTTCTCGTGGCCAGTTGAAGAAGCGCTTGTTGGCTGCGCATTCACATCACAGTCCACTGACTCACCACTGCTCCGTACGTCCCTACGAACGATCGCCTCTTTGCAACGCAATCACCCTACTGAGCAGCATGCAATCTCCATATATTTCTCGCTTTCAAAGCGCCTCTTGGCTTCCCCCGTGTGCCCCCACTGTCGCCCACTCGCCTTCTGACTCCTGCTTCTAATATCAATCTACACGCGCTGGAGCTTCTGCTTCTGCTTCTTGGTGAAGAGCGACGCGTGGCCCTCGAGCACGTTCATGCGCGCGCGCTGCGGGGCGCTTTTCCGCGCGAGGAACTCCTCGGCGCTCGCGCTCAGCGTCCGCGTCTGCAGACTCGCGGCCTCGTCCACGGTTTGCACGCGAATGTGCCCGAACTGGCGGATGTGCGACTTCTTCTCGAGCACGGCGCGCAGGCGCTTTGCCGCGGCCTTCTCGCGCGCGGCTTCGGCCTCCTGTTCGGCCTCCTCCTCTCTGTGGGATAAGAATGCCATCCGTCAGTAATAATTCAAAGCATGTCACTACGTTACGCTTAGTCGCGTATACAAGAGCGTAAGCAAACGTACTCGTGGTGTGCTACGACCGCGGAGAGGATGTCGTCTGGGAGCTCGTCGACGGCCTCGTCATCCGCTACTGGTGCCTTCTCACTGGCGCGCGTCACTCGCTTTCTGTGAGAGCATTCACAATCAACACATATATACCCGCTAGGTTAGTATACACACACGTATAATCCATACACGCACGTGGTACCAAGGACGCAATTCATCTGCGTGACGCCACTAGCAGCAGAACGCACCGCTTGTTGGTCGCGGCGGCGCTCTTGCGGGCCTCCTTCTCCTGGCGCTGGAGCTGCTCGACCTGCTGCTCGGCGCTCTGCTTGGACACGACCTCCGGCGCCTCATCGTCGCTCTCGGTCGCGCTGTCGTCCTCGCGCGGGAGGTTCTTGAACTCGTCGTCGCCGCTCATGCTCGTCTTGTCTTGCTTGTAGCTCTTGGCTTCTCGGTCTAATAGAAATCCGAGCCAAAAAAGAGCTCTTCGATTTAGTTCACCCAGCCAGTCAAAATTTTAGCCAATCAGATCGCGAGCCTGCGACTTTTCAGGTCAATATTCAAAAATCATTTTTTCATCACTAAGACGACGATGAAGCTCGATGCGAGTGCGTCGCCCGCTGCTTCTATAGAAGCTACTGACTGTACTGCTACGCGTCGCCGCCGTGTGCGCGACCTGGTGCTCGCAGCTGCCAAGGCGCGTGCGCAGCAGGCGCTGACGCTCAGCGCCACGAGCGATGGCGACTCGGCCACGCAGCTCTTCGCGCCCTACAGTCCGTCGCCCACGAGCGTCATCAACGCGGTCTGGGAGTACTTGGACGCGCGAACAGCAAGTACACCCATCGCGCCAGAGGAGCTGCTCGTGGACCTCGGCTGCGGTGACGCACGGTGGCTCATCTCGGGCGTGCAGCGGTATCGCTGCCAGGCGCTTGGGGTCGAGATCGACAGCGCGCTCGTTGAGAAAGCGCAGCAGGCGGTAGAGACACTGGCACTTGAAGATAGTATCCGCATTATCAAGGACGACATCATGCGCGTCGACTTCTCGAACGCCAAGGTCGTGATCGTGTACGCGTTCGCCGAGTCGCTGCACGGCATCCGCGCGCACCTGGAGACTCAACTGAGTACCCACGCGAGTGTTTTGTCCATTGGGGTAAGCGTGTGTGTGTTATATGTTGGTATCTTGCGTGTGTGGCTATTGATTCTCTCTTCTGTCGCTATTGTGTGGCTGTGCCTGCAGTTCCGCGTCCCCGAGTGGAAGCCCAAGTGGTCTGACCGAGTCGACGGCCTGCGCTGGTACTTCTACGAGCTTCATGACTGCAGGCTTTTGACCTGACAACCTACCACGAACAATGCATCCGCCATACAAAATCAGCTGCCATGCGAGCGAACGAACGGCATTGTGCTATAGCGTCTTGTGCGTGGCTCTCAGGCTTCGCTCATGAGCTTTGCGAGTCTCCGTTTCACATCCTCAACCTCCGCGAGCACCATTCGATCCAGCTACTCAGAGCGTGAACGACATACAACCATGTTTGTTAGACCAGTGAACCAATTTCAACAAGCAAGACAGTCAAAGTGGAACGCACCTTCTTTCGCTTCTCCTCGGCCTTTGCGACTCTGTCGATCAGTGAGCTGCTCGACGCCTGCCGCATCACTTCAGCTGCTCTTTCGCGGGTAGCAATGCGGAGCTCATCGCGCAGTAATGCTGAGAGGGACGTCGACGACGAGCTCGTGAGGGTGTTCCCGTCGGGGTGAGGGGTTAGTTCTCGCTTGACTCGGTGTGCTTTTCTCCGCTTGATTCGTACACGTTGCGGTTTCTTGGCCGTGGCGCTGTTCACGTCCTGGATCTGCTGAGACCCTTCTCGTTTCCGACGCTCAGCGTCGTTCACGAACTCTGTGAGCTCTGAGATCGTGTTGCTTCTCACAAGGGACGAGCCTGTGCTAGCGGTGGCTGCAATCTCGGCATTGGTAACGGTAGCCACTGAAGATTTTCGCGACGAGAAACCGGAGCTTCGACGACCCGACTGCTGAATTAGCTCCGATAGTGCAACGTGCCCAATGCTCTGCTGGCGATGAACAACGTGCCATTCTACAGCTTCAAGCTTCTCGAGCATCTGGTTCAGGGAGCCCTCACCCATGGAGCTCTGTCGATCTGGAGGTAGCAGCCCCATGATTGCTGCAGTGGCGAGTAGATCTTTGCCTCCAGCGACTACCGAGGGCGACAAAAGTCGACTACTCGGCTCTCGACTGGCCATCCCAAGCTTTCGCTTTGTCATACCACTCGTCAGAGGAGATGGCAAAGCTGTCAACTTGGCTTCGTCGCTCTCGACTCGGCTCAGTTCCTCTATTGGGACGCCCTCCGCTGGCAGGATTGGCTCGGGATTCAATCGGCTAAGCTGCAAGTTAATACTGTCGGCTGGTTGTGTGATGACTTGTGTAGGTGGCTCCACTTTTGAGGATTCTCGGGCCTGATTCACATACTGAACCGGAACAAATATTTTATAGAGTGGCCATCAAGGTGTAGAACGGTTCGAACTCACATACCTCGTCCGAGCACTCGACACAAATGCCATCGATCGCGTAAATTTCTGTCTTGCCATGGCGGATGCAAAATCCGCCCGTCCTCGGCTCGTCATGGAGTGGGCTAAAGAAATTCCGCAACGACCGTAGCGCAGACTCACACAGACTCCAAAATTCTGCCAAACAAACAACAAATCGCTCAGTACAGCGTATGAAGACGGACTCGTAGAGTGGCGATTTGTGAGCACCTTCAAAGTTGATCTCACCACAGCCGATGCGGTCAAACTCTGCGAGTACCTCTCCAAGCACCGAGCCTTGCACGAGCGATGTCAAGATAATTCCGAAGGTGACGTACTGCTGCCTGTTGAGAACCTCTGAAAGGCTTGAAAGCTCTACTGCATCTAGGCTTTCACGAACATCCAATGGATCCAAGAGCGTCGGTATTGCTAGCCGAGTCATGAGGTCCTGAGGTAGACACTGCATCGTTCAAGATTGGTAATAAATGAGTCATAAACCAAGGAGCTGGAAAGGTATAACATGCGACTATCATAGCAAAGGTTTACCTTTGATAGCGACCGTACCTCGGCTATGTCGATATAGCCGTTATCCTGCACTTCCATCTCTTCGAAGATCTCGCATAGCACGAGCGCCTGGGCTTTTATTCGATACGCATTCGCCGGTCCAGCGGTGCTGCCTAGTGCTTTCTCAGCAATGGACTGCAATTTCCCAAATCTGAGGTCCTGGTCGTCAAGTCCCTGTTCGCCAATCTGCAACTTCGTAGGCTCATTGTTCTCCAGAGACGCTTGTGCGCGAACGAAAGTCGACAGGAAGCCTGCACACTCACATCTTCGAATCACTCGGTTCCAGATTGTGCGCTGCTCGGGCGAGTGTGGCGACTTCTTTGACAAAAGTTTCCACTCCGACTGATACAACCAAAACGATTCTACGAGCGACTCGAGACTTCGAAGCTCGACGCTCGCAGGTATCACTTGGCTCTTGAGGAGCACGATCAACAACTCGCCGAGTACAACCAGCGCTGGGACGCTCACAAGCTTGATGTCGTTGAAGATCCGGTCGATGGAGAACTTTCGCGTGAACTGAAAACTCGCCGTGCTGCTCCACGCAAGCGACATGGCACCAGCGCCTTCCTTTGGAAGAATGAAATTTGCACTTCGCAGCAAAACCCCTAGCAAGAACGTTGGAAACACGGACACCTCGCCAGCGATGCGAAAGACAATGCGCCTCGCAGTCGTAATCGCGATCGTCAGCGGCTTTCCTGACAGAATCGGTCGTCGTCTCGCTAGTTCAGCCGAGCGAGGAAGGTTGGAGACCCCATCTGACGCTGCTTGATGGTGGCCTTTGCCGAAGTCACGTTGGAACTGGATCAGCGAGTCACGCGCCGAGGTCACTGATGATCGACGCGTTGATCCCGAGCGGTTCACCGTTGATGCCTCCGTTGCGGTGGCCGGTGAAAACGCGTTGCCTTTGAGCTTTCTCGAGCTGATGTCAGCCATTCGTGAGAATTCGTGGGTGCTAACGATCGCGTGGTTGAGTCTCCCATTGTGGCCAGATCGCATCGGCACGACGGAGATATACTCGGACGGCATGAGCGCGCCAACCCAGTCTCGTGGTACTGCGAGACCCGTGTAGCAGAAAGTTGGTGGGGGCCAGTAGATTCCCATGGGCTCTTCTCTCAGGAAATCTTTATCAAGGAGAATCTCACGCACATGTCCAAACGGCACGGTGTCAACTAGCAGCCCGAGTGTGAGCTTCAGCGTCAAGAGTCCATAGGTATCAGTACGGATCTCGACCAGGTAATCTGTGCGGCTCTCCGGTAAGAGCGAGTTCCCGAAGCGCTTAGCCGCAGTGATGAGCGGACGCAGTGAGAGCACCGTGCAACCGTGGAACTCGTCACCATCGATTGTCTTCATCTTGATCAGCAGGCGTTTGTCGAGACAGTAGTCTGCAAACGAGTCGAATGTCGCGCAGAAGTAGTGGATCCGAGTCTCGCAGAGCTGCCAGCGGTTCGGCGTGTGGCACTTGCTGCCTTCCAAGTGCAACCGGTTAAAAACTTGCCCTAGCTGATACTCGAGGTAGAAATCAGTCGGCACGAGGTCGGGACCACCATCCTGCAGCTCGTGGAAAAAGAACGCGAGGCGCATTTGTGTGCACGTCGGATCAACATCTTCGCCTTTGACGGCTGAGAACTCGTTCACTGAGTGGCACTCATCAGCTGGCCCACGGCTCAGACTTGGGCAAGACTCGGACAGGAAGTGCTGTATTTGGTCGAGAACCACTCTCATCGGTTTTGCTGCGAATGCTGGTGGCGTGTCGCGTTCATACAGAAACGCCAAGTCAAAAATGTCTTTTGTAGCTCGCGCATCACGAATGCTGCTGTTCACGTTGCTCTCCGACAATTGATCAGCAACCGATCCACTCATAGCGTTGAAGATTCCGTGAAGCTCGAGTGCGATGTCGTGCAGCTTTTGCTGCTGTTTGTAGATCCGGTAGCAGAGTAGGCACACGGTGAACTCAGCTGTTTGGACCGGTGACTTGCGCAGCGTCACCACCGCACTCTCCCATGTAGGCATAAGAACTGCTCGCTGACGCAGCAAGTAGATCGTGTCGACTGCCATCTTGAGCGTCATGCGGTACTCCTTGAGCTCTTTCAGCACGCCCCCATACGATTCATCGCTGTCTCTTAGCACTGCTACAAGCTCCTGGGTGAACGACTTGGAGAACTCGCACAATGAGCCACAGAGAAAGCATTCCGGGATTGTCAAGTTCAGGCTCTTATCTGCCGGGGTTGTATCTGATGAGGAGCCCATCATCTGTCGAAAGTACTGAGCGCGCATCAGCTCGTGGACTTGAGTAACCGATTCGGGCAGGTACATCACTTCTTGTGGCACGGGTACTCTGTAAAACGCGCCAAAGTTGACGACGCGAATGAACCACCACGTGCCGCTGCTGTCTTTGATGAAGTCCGCCGACATAGCTGGGATGCGGATGCCTGGAAGTTGCGCTTGGACGTGCTCCACGATGCGCTTGACCGCACCAACGCCCTCTGCGATCGGGTTCCCGCGGATCTTTGGCAGTCGGTGGCATCGCTTTGGGTCGCTCGTGGTCGATGACACGCAGTAGAAGCGCGATAGGATTTCAAGTTTCTGCATCGCAATGTCGGATGCCGACTTCTCTGGTGACTGTGACGATGATGCGGCTCGGACAAGCGGCGGTCTTACTCGGGGTATTGGCGCTATGGTCACATAAAGGAATGAATTTGTCAGTTCTAAACATTATGGCCACGTACTACAATTCCATCCCTTCTCACCTTCTTCGACAATGTCACATTGAGCTTCGTTGGTCTTGAGCGAGCTAAGCAGCAGCGTCCGCTCAAAGTCAGTTAATCAGGCTTTGTAAGCTTTTCGTCGTAATAGGTTCATTATAACGCAAGCAGTACTCACGCACTCGTTCACAAGGTTGACAGCGAAGCACTTGGTCGCTTTCTCCCACCAGTTCACGCGGTAGATGCTCGCGTTCGAGCCACGGCAGCGTACAAACTGCTGGACACTGAACGCAAGCTCCGAGGGCGCGTTCACGACCGCTTCGAATGTCTTGCGCGTGAGCACAACCGACTTGTTGGTGTTGCCGCCACGCCAGTGCGCCACATTGCGTATAGCCACCACAGGATCGTCGTTCTCACTGTCTGCTAGAGTGCTGCCAGCCGCCATTGACGAGTGACCACCAGTCATGGACGCACTCGAGATGAGCTCACTATGGAGCATCTTGCGCCAGGGAATCCCAGAAGAGCGCTCTTCCTTCACGACGAGTCCGAGCGCGTCGGTGCGCAGCCAGAGCACGTTCTCCTGGCCATCCGTGCGCTCGCAGACGATCGTCATCGGGAGGTTGAGCTTGAGCTTTCGGCCACTTTCAGACACGGGCTGCAGGTACTTGTAGAAGTAGAGTAGTGGCTTAAATATTTGTTTGCAGCAGGCATCTTCATTAGACCAGGAATTTCAATAGAGAAGAAAGCGAGGGAGGTTTGAGAACCCACACACGAACCTTGATGTGGCGCGGACATGGGTGTCTCGTGACCTGCAGGGCACAGTCAGAAACAGCATATACCTAGTTAGGCCGTCAGTGTAGCTCATTCAACGCAGTGACATCAGCTGCGTGGCGCTGTATTTTCTACCCTTGCGTCACGCTGTTGTGGCTGTGCTGCTGTCGTTGCGGCAGCATCGCCCTCATGCTGTTGATCCCAGGGTTCCGCCTCATTGCCACTTGATGCAGGTGCTGCTGTTAAGTGTGCTGATACTGATGTTGTTGTCGCTGCTGACTGCCGCACTTGGGACCGCAGACGCGCGCTCAGCGACTCGCTCGTGGCGCGTACCATCGCTCCCGAGTCGACATGCAGTTAGTTGAAAACGCAACAGTCGCGCTTTCTGTTTTTATTATCAATACAAACGTAAAAATAAATAACGCGTGTGTGCAACACACACACACACATACACATATGCACACAGACAGCTCTATGAACACACCTGCACACGCGTGTGAGACGTCGTCATGGAGCGCTGCTGCCAGCGACTCAAGACACATGCACGCCGTGATGGGTGCAAGCGCGTATACCATCACTCTGAACTGCAACTTGAGTATCATTGGTTGAAATTCATCTTATCAGCCAATCAATGGAGAGAAAAACACACGCATGTATTTTTGCTTCAAGCGGCCATACAAGCACAAGACAAGCAAGTAGTATGATGAAGACCGCCGTGATCATCCCGTCGTCGTCGCTCTGGTGGAAGATCGGCGCCATCTCCGGCGCCAGCGCCGTGGTCTTCGGTGCGTTGGTGCTTTCCATGTGCTGTCTGCACTTCTATCGTGGCTTTGAGAGACGAGTTATAGAGCTAACAGTACATGGGATGGCTGTCAATTTATTGGACAGGTGCGTTTGGCGCGCACGCCCTCAAGGCGCACGTGAAGGACGAGAAGATGCTCAAGAACTGGGAGACTGCTGCGCATTATCACGTACGTCTGCTGCTTTGTTGAAGGCATCGTCTTGTCTTTCTTGATACTGTTTATATGGAATTGGGTGTCCTGATTGGATGTCGTCACGTGTGGGGTTATTTGACGCAGCTGCTGCACTCCGTGGTGCTGCTTGCCGCACCACTGGCGAAGCGCCCAGCTCTCGCGGGTGGACTGCTTGCAACAGGCACGCTCCTGTTCTCTGGATCGCTCTACGCGATGGTGCTCACCGATCAGCGCAAGCTCGGCGCGATCACGGTACGTTCTTGGCTGCTGGAACGAGTGCGCGTTGATGAACACTGCGTACCGATTCGTGAGCGTGTAGTTTCTAATACGCTCTTGATGATCTTGATATGTATGTATGAATGGATGAGCAGCCTATTGGAGGTGTGGCTCTTGTCGCCGGCTGGCTCGCATTGATGCTGTGAGAACTTCGCAAAGATACTACGGAACCAATGCAACACATTTTTGAATGTTCTTGTCAAACTTGGTTGTCCCACCTGAGCGGAGGCCACATGACAACTAGCTGCTAAACTTGTGAATGGTGTAGGATTAAAATGAATGAAGAATCCTACAGAGCCATGTACAGCAACACGGACACAGAAGCACAGGCACCTCACGGTCAGTACTTCCATTGATGCGGGTGATGTGCCTGGATGAGAGTGATGCGATCATTTCATGGATTGGACAGGACATGTGGCCATGTCCAAGAGGTCGCGGTGGGCGTCTGAAACCAACGACTGCTCCCGTTCGTGCATCTCCACAAAAATATACCAACTAATGCAAGGTGCCCAATGCACTCCATATTGACCAATGCAGTGGACCAATGCAAAAGTACCCAATGCACTCCATATCGATCAATGCAGTGCACTCCACTGATCCGTTTTTCACGCGTCTGTTCAGATCCACGTGAGCAGTCGGTGACTCTTCAGGACAAACTGGTGGTGGCAGGATCTCACGTCTCCTCGAGTCTCCAACGCAGCTCACAATCGGATTCATCACCGTAGGCCTCACACCACGCCATCAGCAAGGCCGCCGCTCAAGTACCGAAGAATCCACTTCATTCCAGGCAGCCCACGATGCGCAAGTGGTGTCTCTGGGCGATGGCCATGGTGCTCTTGATCGCGCCAGCGCTCGGTGCGTGTCCGAACAAGTGCTCGGGCCATGGTCGCTGCGGGATCAACGATGTCTGCGACTGCATGCAGAACTGGATCGGCGGTGACTGCTCGATGCGTCTCTGTCCACTAGTGCGGGCTTGGCAGGACACGGCGGTGGCCGACAACGACGCGCACTACTACAAGGAGTGCGGAAACCGCGGCACGTGCGACCGCGAGAAGGGAATTTGCGACTGTGACGTCGGATTCGTCGGCAGTGGGTGTCGTCGAATGGCGTGCCCGGAAGACTGCAGCGGCCACGGCGTGTGCGACTTCATCGAGGAGCTCGCGCAGAATTCGTTCGACAAGCGCACCGGAGGCACGCTCGGTACCAAGTACGAACTCTGGGACCAAGAGAAGATCATGGGCTGCAAATGCGACCCGCGCTACGAAGGCCACAACTGCGCAAAGCGCACGTGCCCGAAGGGTGACGACCAGCTCACTCCGAACCAGATCGAGATGGTGCAAGCAGTAATTCTCAAAGACAGTCCTGCTGTAGCAGCTGCAACCGCGGAGATGTACCTGACGTACTTTGACCCGTACGGCAACGCATTCACGACTTCGGCGTTCACTATTTCCACGACCTACGCGAAGCCATGCGGGAACATGGAGCTCGCGCTGAACCGACTTCCAAACAACGTGCTGAACAAAGTCACGGTATCGTCGATGACGACGGTGTTCCCGTTCGTTCGTGATTTACCTCCTGCCACTTCCACCACCGGAACAGTGAGCGCCGCTGTTGCACTTGCTGCTACTGCCAACGCCGCAAAGATCATCTGTCTTGTGCGGTTCAAGTCGGAGCCTGGAACCACCGGGTACCAGTATCCGCTCGGATGCAACGTCAACGCTCACAGCACAGTTGGACAGCAACCGAACTCAGCTGGATTATCGACTGCGACGTGTGAGGTGGACGAAGTTCACGAGACAGCCGTAGTCGGCAACGTTGGCACTTCGGTGACGCTTGCATTGAGCGAGCTGACTGAGTGTTCGGGCCGCGGACTCTGCGACTACACGACTGGAACTTGCAAGTGCTTCACGGGTCACATGGGGCTTGGTTGCGAGAAGCAAGAAGCACTCGTCTAGGCCATTGTGCGGTGTCTCGTGACACCCAATACCAAAATGTTCGTGGGCAAGAAGATGATGCAGAAGTGGCAAGGTGACCCAGAGCTACCAACTTTGCGTTATCAGCTCGGCGGCCATCAATTCTTGCTGGAGCCATGAAGAAATATATCCATTGCACATTCGTTTGCTGTAGATCTTGTACAACGCGATCGTTTGATATGTCAAACATTGTGTCAATGGGTTCCCTTACTCCACTGAAGTAGGTTAAGCACCGTACCGAGCGGACACAATTATGGGTCCGATAGCGTCGAGTCATCATCAATTTGTCGAGCGCCTCAATACGCTCCGTCTTCAGCGTCTCTGACTCCTTTCTCTGAAACTTTGAGCACAAGAAGTAAAAGTTAGTGTGAATAAAACAAGAGAAGACACACCATAACCAATAACGTACTCTTGAATTGTGCCGTTCGATGCGCTTGACTGGAAGACTTGATAATTCTCGCAACACGACAGTTTGCCTGGTACATATAATGAACAACGTGAGCAAACCCAGTTTGCGTCGCTGATAAGATCTCGCTGCAGAGAACCTACCTCCCAGGCGATGATAATGCGAGTAGTAATCGCGTGCGACCAGCTTTCTCCTGAAAACATCACGAAAGTGAATAGAGTTAGCGTCAAATATATGCCGATGAGTTTCTAATCGCGTCTTACCTAAAGCTGGTGACTCCACGATGCTCTGAGACGGCGATGATTTCGTCGTTAGGTGGTTCATCAAGACAACCTAAAAGCACCACACATGGTACTTCGTGAGCTGATTGCCAGTAACGAACAAGTGGAGAATATCTCACGCCGATATTGGAGTCCGCTGAGATCTTGTGAAGAAAAGTTGCGAGGGTGTCTAGAGATCTTGTGCGCTGGGAGTAGTCTTCAAAGCCGTGACGGAAGTGGAAAGCGACAGTATCTAGCACCAGAAGTTTGCACTAACACCAGCGGTATCACGGACAAGCCCCCAAATTAACAAGCGTTAGACAAGTACGTGGGCTGGAGAGGTCCAACAAGTGAATATCAACATACTTCTGGCTGCGACTGTAACAACGCAGGAAGCGAGTGAAGCACCTCCATTTGCTCCAAAAAATCGTGGACACGAAAGTAGGTGATGCCTTGAAGCAGGTCGTCACGATCCTGACAAATACACACTAATCAGAGAAAGGCTGCAAGCAGTACGCCCAAACAAAATCGCTTTTTCTCACCAGCTTTCGGCTTCCAACCATGGGAAAATCCTGCGAGAAAGATGATGCCATCGATGCGACTCGCTCGACAAGGAAGCTTCCTTCAGTGTCTGCATATTCGACAAAGCACAGGACCAAGTGCAATTAGCTTTAGCCAAAAACAAACAGACCCAGTGTGTCAATTCCAACTCACCGATGTAGATTGCAGTAGACCTTTTGCTCCCAGTGTCAAGAGCATACTGCGCAGCTAGACATAGGTGAATTCTACGAAGCATCGACAAGGTAAGGAGTCCGTCACATCGCTCAGCACAAAAATCAGCAGCATCATAACTCTGCACACCCTATCTTTTGAAACAACAGCATCCTGTGAGTTAGTATCTAGAACAAAAACTGGATAATCGTCGATCCAGGTGCGGGAGTCTACCTGTGTTTTTCCCGTTCCTGGTCCACCACCTGTACAAAAAGTAACATGCACAATGACATTCGACTAAGAGCTCAGAGAAATGGAAAGCCTAGCATCTCCTTCACGTACATATTTCTGTCAGTTCGCCACAGGGGATGCCGCCACCGAGCATGGTGTCCAACTCGTGTAGTCTCGTGGGAATAGGTCTCTTCGTCCCAATCTGTTGACAAAAAACAACAACACGAGTGGTAAGCCAAATTGTTAAAGCAGCGCTATCAATGAATACTCCACCGACCTGCAGCACATCCAATGCCGATACACCCACTCTCGAAGACTGTCCTCGTCCACTGCTCTGCACTATGTTGCTCGTTCCAATCACACGAGCCAGCTTGGCGCTCTCGAGCACCATCAGAGCGTCTTTCACATCGATCTTCGCCTCTAATCACCAACAACCATCGCACTTAAGACACACACATATCACTTCAACCAGCACCACAGAGGATGCACATTACCATTCGCGAGTTCTCTTGCTGACAGACCATCGAGATCGGCCTTGTACCGGAAGCCAGCTTTGAAGAGTGCAGCTACAGAAGCGGCATGGCAAACCCATATTCCCCAGATGAGCTCCTCATCGAGCCAGCGGCGCAGCGCTGAGCTTGCTGTCGCTTACCAAGAGCTACATTATGTACATCTGCCACATAGAGCGATTCAATGTGCACCTAGTGACACATGCATCCACGCCACGTACCGAGAAGCGTCGGCGCGATGCCGCACGCTGCGAGGTTCACATCACCAACCGGCGCCATATTCAACATGTTGCATTTTCACATTGTGCAATTCCGCATTTCACCCGAATAGAGCGCCCTCGCCGATCTCCGTCTGCCTTCTGATTCGCTAAAAGTAATTCATAGCGCTCTGATTCGCTGAAATAGCGTCCCTACGCACTATGATTGGCTGAAAAGAGAGCTCGATTCGCGGCCGGTCGTTTGTTTTCCCAGGCCCTTCAAAATACCCCCGGAAAGCAAGAGCAGAAAGCAGGAAGATGGCGCTGCGACAGGGTCTCCAGCACGCTCTGCGCTCGGTCGCGACCCGTCGCGCAGGTGCGGCGGCCGCGCGCTCGTTCAGCATCGCGCAGCACGCCGCCGACAAGTTCATCGTGGTGCGTTTTGCGGTCTGCGTGGCTGTGTAGTGAAGGGCGTTGTTGTGTGGGCTGCCGAGGATTTTTTTTTTATATGGACGTGTGTGTGGACTAAGCGTCTCTGTAACTGTGTCTCTGGTGGGTGTATGCATTGTGTAGGAGTTTCCGCAAGAGCACGAGGGCTTGAACATTGAGTTCAACTGGTCACTCGCCGACGACGATGTGACGCCGCACGGCGACGCGTACCGCAACCTGAGCTGGCAAAAGCTCCAGGAGTTCGCCAAGGACCAGAAGCCAGGTACCATTTTGGCGATATGGACAGCTCGATTGAGTGAGATGAAGCTAACTTGTGTGATGATGCAGCTGGCAAGGAGTTTGCTGTCCAGGAAGTCGACGTTGACCTCACTTTTGGTGAGTACTCGAGCGTCTACGAACAGGTCACGGAGCACCTGTCGACCCACGGAGACCTCTTCACGCAAGACGGCGCTGTCGGATCCTACAAGGACGACCGCACTCGCGTTCGCGTGATCTCGGACTCGCCTGTGGTCGCGCTCTTCGCGCAGAGCCTCCTGGTGCGCGTGCCGATCAAGGACCCACACGCTGCACGCCCGATTGTCGTGTACGTCGCCACCGCCGGCGAATTCCAGGGCCAGGCGCCAAAGGCACTGCTCTTCTTGGACAAGAACGACGAAGGCGCCCTTTTCGCCAAGGTTGTTGTCACCGGTGCCGCCGACCTGTCGTCGATCAAGGACGCGGTGGGCCTCGCCAAGAAGAAGCTCCTCGAACACACGGAGACCGAGTCGGTTGTGCTTCCTGGCGACGTCATGCTCAAGGGCGACAAGTCTGCGCTGATCTTCAACTCCACTGGTGCGTTACTCATAGAATATATGGGTCAGGAGGATGGTCAGCATGCTAACGATGTGTCTTGTATTTTGTTGCCATATTAGAATCTGCGCGTACCAAGGCCGTCAACTCGGGCCTGCTCTACTCGGCGCACCTTAATATTTGGAACGCTGTGGGATTGACGTCGTTCTTCGGTGGTGCCATCGTGGACGGTGCGAACGTGACGAAGAAGCAGGTGCTCATGCTCGAGAACGGTGCTGCTGTCAACGTGCCATGCAACAACTTGGTGAACCATCCAGCGGCCGCGATCTTCGTCGACAAGGCGGGCAAGGGCGTGAAGTCCATCTCGTCTGCGGAGGCTGCTGCTTTGCTCAAGAAGGTGGACGCGAACGCCGATGTGGAGAAGTTCGAGGCGCTGCTCACCAAGGCGGCCACGAAGAGCTTCGTCGTGTCCAGTGACGCTGACGTCGACGCCGCGTTGGCCAAATTGTAAGCAACCACTTCTGGGACGGAATACACACAACACTGAGACATACCATCGACATCAGCAGCGTGACGATATCAGATGGTTGCTCTTCACGGAAATGCAGCAACGCGTCTGTCTCGATGCCGAAATTGAAGATGAGGAATACAACTTTGTAACACACATGTTGTTGAGCTTCTTCCCTTTTGACTATGCTCATCTCCGACAATTTCCACACTCTCGACAATTTCCACTCATCTCGACAATTTTCAACCTCCTTCATAAAAATGAAAACTTTCAGTTTATTTCGCATACAAAGAATGTAAAAACTCAATCTCAAGCATCTCTCCTGTTCTCGCCAAGGTTGTGAATCCTGTATGGCAACGTCCTCACCAGGGAGCCAATGGAGTAATTCGTGAATCAGCCCGCTCTCTTAGTAGCCACGAGCCTCCTTCTCCAAGCGCTTCTCACGGTCCTTCACGGTCTCCTTCAACTCCTTCCCCTTGTTCACCGCCATGTTTTCGTCATAGTTCGAGCCGCGTGGCATGATTTGGTCCTTCCACTCTTCCGTCTTCTCGCGCACCTTGGTCGTCCAGTCGTCCGCTGTCTCCTTGACCTTCTCGACAATGCCCATGCTCTTATCGTGGGCCTCGTCCTTTGTCTGGCGCGCCGAGTCCTTGTACGCGTCGCGGGTTTGGCCGAGCGAGTCGCGCCACTCATCCTGCTTGCGGTTCACCTGGCCCTTCACGTCCTCCTTGGTGTCGTTCCAGTCGTTCCCTTGGTACCCGGCCTTCCTGCTGTCTGTCCAGGCATCTTTCGTGCGCTGCGCCCGTTCCTTGAGGTCTTCCTTGGTGCGATACGCACTGTCCATGACGTTATCCTTAGTCTCCTTGGCGCTGCGCTTCATATCCTCATTTGTGCGGTAGGCACTGTCCGCCAAGTCGTCCTTGGTTCCGTTCGCATTGTGCTTCATCTCTTCCTTCTTGCGACTCGCGTCTTCCTTAGCGTCTTGGGCGCTGTCACGAAGATCGTCCGTGGCGCGGTAGGCTCGACCCTTAAGCTCGTCCTTCGTCTCACGGGCGTTGCGAGCCCACTGATCCTTCGTGCGGCGCGCATTTTCCCCGGCATCCTGAGCTCGGTCCTTCATGTCGTCCTTGGTCTCGCGAGCATTACGTACCCACTGATCCTTGGTACGACGCGCGTCCTCCTTGGTCTCATGGGCGCTGTCCTTCATATCTTCCTTCGTTTGGTACACGCGGTCAACCAGGTCATCCTTGACGTCACGGACCTTCTCAGCGACGTCGTGTGCCTTCTCCTTCGTGCGCTCCATCCAGTCGTTGTCATCGGCGCGACGAGGTCGATAGTAGCCCTCGGTCGCGTCTCGCTTGCGCTGCATGACATCCTGTGAGCATGGCAAGGCGGAATGCACATAC
>JAASFV010000051.1:0-50500 GCA_023334015.1 Globisporangium paddicum
GCGTCAGTAGCAGGCGTCGGGGCCTCGGTTGCCGGAGTTGGCGTTGGAGCTGGCGTCGGGGCCTCGGTGGTAGGTGCTGGCGTTGGTGCTGGCGTCGCAGGAGTCACTGTCGTTGGAACTGGAGCAACAGTCGTAGGGGCTGGTGTCGGAGTTGGAGTTGTTGGTGTAGGTACTGGAGTTGGGAGATTCTGCGAAGCCACCACGAGTGCTCGTACATTCTGGATACTGATGCCTGATGGAGTGACGTACGAATCGTCAGGCTTTTGTGTCTGGATCCAGAGGAAGTCCGGATGATTCGTCTTGGATGTGCTGAGCCATTCCCCGCCGATGATGTCATTGTTCGAGTTGAGCTCGAGGAGGTAGTTGTACGTTTGGAGGGTTGTGTAGAGCGTGTTGCGTCCGTTGTTGATGAGTCCTCCGTCTTCCGTCGTGCTGTTAATGTACGACACGTCCAATGTCACCTTCGACAAGTACTTGGCGTACGAGTTGAAAGGGTACGTCGTCGTGCCATATTCGCCCTGCGATACGCCCGAAGCCGCACCGTAGCCGATGCTTCGGATGGTGTACTTGAGGACGGGCGCGTACTGGACTGCGTCCGAGTTGTCCATGTCCATGATCAGCGGCTGGCTGGGAGCGACCATGGCGTTGAGGAGCGCGAGATGGAACAGCGCTGGGCTGACATCACGGCGAGTCGCGTCCGTGTAGCGGCCATAGCTGTCAGTTGTCCCCGGAAGGTTCGGGCCTTGGAACTGGGTGCCGAAGGTAGAACCCACAGTGCTAGCTTCTTGGTACACCTGCGTAAGTAGCGCCTTGAGATCGTTCGGGTAGAACGTGATTCCGTTCAACACGGTCGGGTTCCGAGGCTCGGTCTCCAGCAGAGCTGCTTGAGCCCAGGCCTGTGCCATGCTCGCCTTTCCAGAGACACAGTAGCCGCTCGTCGATCCAGTACGGATGGCACACACGCTACCAGCGGTGATACTCGAGCAGAGGCTACTGGACGTGCATGCACGGTTGGCCTTGAGTGACAGGATGCCCGAAGTCGAAGACACGGCTGCATTAAGCGTGTTGGCATCGAGGCCGAACGCACGCGCGTACTTGGCCGCAGGGCTCTCCTCGCTAGCCTTCCAACGGTAGTTGATACTGTCCTGGTACGTGAGCCACTCGGGACCGGCCCATGGGTTTGGCGAACGCGTGCTCTTGATGTACTTGCTCGCTGGGCTGGAGCCAAAGTTGATCACCATCGTCCTCCTCAGAGCTGTGCCAAGTCGGGTGACTTCAGCACTGGTGAAGCCTTCGAGGGTGCGCATCACGTGCGAGCCGTTAGCGGGGAACGCAGCGTGGTCGTCCAGCTCCGGCTGGAGCATCTCGGCAGACACGACCGCATATTGGGAGACGCAAAGTGCGAGCAACGCCCATGTAGCGAAATAAGTCGGGGTCGTGACCATCCTTGAGTGGTAGGCGCCTCGAGTGCTTGGACGTAGAAGACTGGAGACGCGAGCGAGAGAGCTGTGTGAGTGAGTGGTGATCCGAATCAAATTGGGAAATGAGCTCCTCGTTCTCAGGTTTGAGATTGGCCTTGGCATCAGCAACTGATCGCTTTGCCTGGCTCTCAAAGGATTCGATGTCATGCGTGCGTGGGTTCGCTTGTGGTGACATAGTACAGGACCTCTGGACGTGCGTCCAGCTGGGTGTCTTGACACCCTTCACTGACAGCTCGGTTTCCGTAGTTTCACTCCAAGTTTCAGGTGCCAAATCCTTGGGGAAAGTAGGGGGCATAGGCATAGAGCGCTCCCGACATTCAAGTTGCAGTTTCTGAGACGTGGTCGAGATGTGTACACACTAGACCAACACATGAGCACGGGAACACTTGTTATCAGTCATACTAGCACTGCTCGCGAGGTTGTGCCATAGCTTCATGTAGCTCCTTGCACCTCTGACTGGCCAGTCTCATGAGGAAAAGCTGGAGCACCTCCCGATAAATTTCACAACGAGAGTTGCGCCAATACCTGCACATGTATTGGATGCGTCTTGAAATAATAAAATGACCGTGCTTTCAAAAAGTCCGCGAGGTCCGAGCCACAGTACTCGGTGATTTGGTGGACTTAATTTCAGTTGCGGTGGGGGGTCGAAGAAGCTCCTCGTGGGTGCAGTTTTCCCTGCTTTTGGCTCACATAAAGAGCTGTATACACTGGAACAGCCCATCATCGGCGCTTTTGAGTTCTACCTTCGCCACCATACCAGAAGTCTTTCATTTACAACAGCAGTGTGCTGGGTATACAGAAGGTGATTGGTGGTGACGCCCAAGCGCTTGATCATGGTCACCCAATCCAGATGCGCTGTGATGGGAAATACTCTTTTATACTCGCCTGTACATATGCCCTTTAACCGATACACACAGTCACTCTGCGTCATCATGTGAGTAACATCGTCTAGTTGCAAGTGGACACAGACGTGGCTTGGGTTCAGATCTGCTGACGCCACCGAGTGTACTGGTGCATGGACGTGAAAAACGGAGTGTCATTGTGAGCTCCGAAGGCTCATTTTTGAGTTGTTGCAAGCCCAATTAGTTGCGTCTCTGACACCAACTTCGATGCACCAACGTCAGCTGAGACTCGGAGGCTCTTCGTGCATCTGTAACTATTGAAATGTGCTACCCATTGAGACTTTGACATGCAAGACCGATGCGTATTTATGGAATTAGCATATGCGTTGCGTACAGCCCTGTATACTGTACTGTACGTATATCGGTGTTTGTATGCGGATTTTAGCGAATGACGTCCTCCTTTCTATGCCAGGCAGCTCCTCTCCATCATCACGGATATCATCTCGACGCTTGTGGAAACCCAGTCGACTCACAACTGTTGCTCTCTTGTCTGGTGCCACATGTCCACCTCACTGACCACAGCAGTGTGTGTCCGCCTCCTTGCAACACGCAGCGTCACCAAACTCGTCCCCCTCGAGATCATCCGCAACATCTTCGGACACACGCACTGACTCGTCACCCCCAGCACTGTGACACCTTGTACAATAAGCTAGACAGTAGTGTCAAATGGCAATTGAGAACAGAAGGCTAAATCGTCAATCGAGCCGTTTCCAAAGAAAGAGTTCATATCCAGCGGCGACGCGGCGATCGTGCCCGGGACACTCAGACTGCCTTGTCTAACATCCAGGTCCACGAACGTGGGTTTTTCGCCGAGACGCAGCACGTAGTTGAGCGGGATCTTCGTGAGCGTCGACTTGCGGACGTCCATGGGGCCCGCGACCAGCACGTGCAGCCCGGAGGAGCGCTTCACGACTTGATTTTACTATGATTTGTCTGGGTGTCTATTTTAGACAATCAATTTACCCAATGGCAGCTCACGGAAAAATGTTCGTGACGCTAATGCATCCACAATACCCATTACCACCAGCTATCAGGCGGAAGCAGTTCCACCAGACTCGTCATTCTCCAATCCGCAGCCAACCTCACGCACTATCACCAGCCACAACAACAGCTAAGAGACATGGGCAAGCGCACTGGGCGTCAACGTCAAGGGCCACGTGCGGATCGAGCTGCTCGAGTCCGAGTACGTCGCGGGCGAGCTGCTCCGGGGCGTCGCCTACGTCAACGTCCACAAGCCCGTGAACGCTCACGGTGCGTGTACTTACTTGTATGGCGTTAAGTATAAGTACTCCCTGGCCTGGTGAATAATGAATGCGTGTATGATCTTGCAGCGCTCGTGGCCGTGGTCGTGAGTAAAGAGAAAATTTTGTGGACGGATACCCACGCGAGTAGCACGTTGCGAACGAGGACGGTCTCGAACCATGCCCTTAACGAGAAGGTAAGTGTACTTCACATATTGTAGCGGATTCAATATTGTGGCTGTACCTATTTATCTTGTATCAATGTACCTATTTAGATTTACTCACTGCGCTCCCATCGCAGTACGGGCCTGGAGACTACGTGTATTCATTCCAGTGCCAGCTCCCAGCGAACCTCCCGGACTCGGTCTCGCTCCACCGCGCGAACCTCCGTGTGATCGTCAAGTACAATGCCGAGGTGCAGCTCGAGGTGGACAGGCTCTTCGTAGCCGACCTCTTGCAGAAACTCGAGGATTTCCCCATCCACGCCCTACCGCCTGCTGCCGCTGAGGCCTCTGAGGGCGCCGTGAGCGCGACCATGTCCAAGGAGGTCAAGCTACTTCTGACGGTCTACGAGGGCCCGTGGCACGTGAGCGCGGTGCTCGCCTCAATCCGCAACGAGTCCCACAAAGACATCACAGCATCGTGCTGCAGCTCCGCGAGACTATCTGCGTCGACAAGCACGAGTACTCGCACAAAGTATGCGAGCGCGAGTTCAGCGGCGTCCAGTACTCGTGATGGCGGAGGCCACGACGGGCAAAACCCGTGGTGCCCAGCAAGGTCATGGGTCATCAGAGCCTCTTTGCCGTGCGCTGCACGCTGCGGCTCAAGTCCAAATACGCCATGTGCAAGAGCGTCAAAGTGGACCTCCCAGTTATGATAGTGGACGGGAGTAGTGGCGGCGCGAGATTGCAGACGCAGCTCAACATCCCGCTTGCGAAGTTCGTCGAGCAGGCCAAGCAACTCCCATGAGAAGAGAGGCGAGAGTCCTAGGCAGGTTTAATTTCTTGATTTTCGATACATCTACTGCCCAACAAGGTACAAGGTATATCGTCTGCATGTGGTATACCCAGTCCACTCGTTCGTTTGTGGCTTTGCAAAGGAGAAATGATTTGAAATCAGATTTTCAGTCCAACAGCAGAAATTTGGTGCGATTTGTGGATTTCACAGAGAATCGACCACTCAATAAATACTCCCGCGAAAGTAGGTGCAACCCTACTCTATGTATCCATTATGCAATAGATGTCTCTCTTCAGCTAGTCATTCTCAATTTTGCTGACATCCACACACAACAAATACAATATACAGCTGCCATGGGCAAGCTCGCAGGCAAGATCGGACTCAACGCCAAGGGCAGCGTGCGCGTTGAGCTGCTCCACTCGCAGTACGTCGCTGGCGGCATGCTGCAGGGCGTCGTGTATGTCAACATCCATAAACCCGTGTTATCTCAAGGTAAGTACCGATTTACCTTCCGTGTACTTACTTATCTGCAAAGCCCTCCTGTGGACCCGTTCCTGACCTTATAACTAATCTGCTGCTTATTGTGATGACATGCTGCTGCTGTAGCCCTCGTGGTCTCCGTCATCGGCAAGGAGCAGGCATCGTGGACTGTAAGATCTGGTAAGAGTTCGCACACAAGGAAGGTGTCGGAGCTTGTACTTAACCAGAAGGTGCGTTTGTACTTATCCATCTCGCTATTGATGCTAAGTACGCGTACTTACTTCTCTTTGCTCTCCTGTAGATTCTGCTCATGACGCTCCCGACACAGTTCGAGCCTGGCAACTACGTGTACCCATTCCAATGCCTTCTCTCGCCAGAGTTGCCGGGGATCCTCTGGATCTACCGCTCCAACTGGGTTACGAAGAAGATGGACCTCACGGTGAGTGTTAAGTACAGTGTCGAGGCTCGGCTGGAAGTCCCCGGCGTGTTCGGTGCCGACCTGTCCTCCAAGCTCAAGGGCGTGTGCATCTACGCCAAGCCGCTCACAGGTATCTTCTATCCACCTGTCAAGGCCTCAAAGACCAAGAATGTACATCTGCTTGCAGTGCTCAGCCAGGGGCAGTGCCATGTGGCCGCAGAGCTCGACTCGCAGGTCTTGCGTCCAGGAGCCCAGGCCCACGTCACAGCCACGATCCGCAACGAAACGAGCCGATCTATGCGCAAGATCTCGGTCCAGCTCATCCAGACCATCAGCGTCTGCGGCGACGACTTCTCGCGAACGATCTGCGAGCGCGAATATCGAGGCCTGGACGCTGGCGAGGAGCTGAACAATGCGCGGTTCGCGCTCGCGATCGTCGAGGCGACGGATCCTAAGCCAGTGCCTCCAAGTACCGCGGCCTCGTTGAGTGTGTTTGCGGTGCACTACATGCTGCGGATCAAGTGTCGCTTCGCGTTCTGCCACAGTGTCGTCGTAGAGTTCCCAGTCGTCGTGGCAAGCGAGAGCATTGGCGTAAGGATAGGGCCAGTGATGCCAAGAGCCTAGCCCGTCCCTGTAAAGTACATCTGGTAGTCTACTTCCTGTAGGACCAGCCCAGGCGAGTCACCTACCAGTCTGAGTCTCGAGGAAGATGAATGAATGAATGGCTGGAGATTTGGCTAGTCCAGATAAACCTGGCTAATCCGATCCCTGATAAATTTGATATCCTACTATACATGATTGACACTCAATCCACCGACACCATTTCTATAAAAAGAAATAGCAGCGCATTTTTCTCTTGATAACTAATTTATACTTTATTCAAATTTAAAATTTACTTTTTGGCACGGTATTTGATTCAAAGGGGCCAAAAAAATAACAGCACATTTTTAGACAAATACTTAATGTGCTTTGTCTATTTATCCATGGCCAGAATAAAATGCACAAAAACAGTACACTAAGTCAAACTGCTTTTTACATTTAAATGATACTTTTGCTTGAAAATATTTTTTACATTTGAGAATAAATATACTTTGTTTAGTCATATACAAGCGGAATAAAATATGTATCTAAAGAGTATACATGGTCAAACACGACTGGAATTACAACCCATACGAGGTTTGGGTTTATTGACTGCTTGACTTGATGTACACCTTTTCCCGTTCATGTGTTGCCAAAGTGCAAATAAAATGAAGCGTGCTGCAGCGAATTGAAACACACCTGATAAAACTTATCAAATTTCTTACATAAGATTTCCGAGGATATTTGATGGGGAGGAGCGATCAAAAGGGCTGGCGCTGTGCGCCGAGCACCACACACGTGTGTCGCTGAACACAAGAAATCTCACAACCAAACAAGGAAGAACCGAAACCCCGCCATCCACGAAAAAAAACAATGTCGCCGCCACACCAAGCATCACCTCCACAAACTGCGCCTGCTGCATCGACCCACAATCTCCACTGCCTGCGTCGGCAGCACAAGCAATGCCAACTGCGACACCTCCACGAAAAGCACCAGTTCCACGACCAGCGCACGTTCCACGAGTAGCTCCAGCCCGCATCATCGACTCCAGCATCGCCACAACCAACAGCGCCAGCACCAGCACTGACGCCGCCACCAACATTGGTGCCACCGCATGACCTGTCAACCTCCCCGTCGCGACAGTCAACACTAACCTCTCCTGTTGCAACCCTGCTGCACTCTCCACCGCCCACCTCCCCGCAGTCACGTGAGCAGACGCCATCACCACCAGAGGCCTGCCCCTCTCAACCGTCTTCCAATGCGCGGAAGTACGCGGCCTACAGCATGGAGACGCGCCAGCGCGTAATCGACCGCGAGCGCAGTGGTGGCGACTGGAAGGTACTCGCTGAATCGCTCGATGTGCCTGTGGTATTGGCTCGCCAGTGGGTGAGGCGTTACGCCGATGGACCAGACTCAACGGCACGAAAGCGGGGAGGCTCGAAGCCAAAACTGACTCCAGAGCACGTGCTCTTTATGTGCACCGCCCTGGACGAGAACAACAAGCTGACTCTACGAGAGCTCGCTGAGATGCTGTGCGAGTCGTTTCGAATGAAAGTATGGACAACAACGGTGGGGAGAAAGCTGGACGGCGCTTGCTACACGCTTAAGAAGACACATATCGAACCTCAATACATGAACACTCCGAACAACAAGCTCAAGAGGCGCAACTTTTTGACAAAGCTGCTTGAATACAAGTCGCATGAACGCAAGATCTACTTCGTAGATGAAACGAACCTCAACATTTGGATTTCACGATCGCAAGGATGGAGCCCGCAAGGGAAGCGAGCAGTGGAACAACGCATCTCGAGGCGTGGACAGAACATGCACGTCACAGTGTGCGTCACTGCGAGCGGGCTTGTCTAATACGAAAAAAAGTTTGGAGCAAATCGCGCTCCAGACGTCAACAATTTCTTCGTAAATCTACTTCGAGTTGCCCGAGATGAGCACAGACAAACACTACTCAACGCAGTGTTCGTGTTCGACAATGCTCCAGCCCACGCCGCTGTCAAGAGTGTGTTCGGGATGGAGGAGTTTGAGGGAGCAGTGGCGCTGCGACTTGGGCCGTGTAGCCCGATGTTGAACCCTATAGAAAGCATCTTCTCATCCTTCAAGGCGAAGGTGAAGTCCTACATGGCACACGAAGCGCCAAACGTTCGCCGCGTGCCACCAAGCAGCGCAATGGCCGCTCACCGCAACAGTTTTCTACAGCGTGCTGCAGACCTATTCATGGGCGATGCAGCGTCAACGGAGAAGTGCGCAGCATACGAAGCGCACACGCTACACTTTTGCAGAGGTGTGTTTTTGTTGGAAGACATGGAAGTAGGTTAGTAATCGCACGTTGCATGCAAGCAGAGCAGTTCTTCTGGATTTTGGTGTCTTGGACATCGTTCATTGTCCACGACCAGTGTGCGGTCAGTATGTGAAACTGTGAACGCTTATGCTCTCTCCCTGTATAATTTTTCAAAAACTGTCGCCTGTTTATGCGCAGAACAATTCGCTGCAACACGCTTCATTTCATTTGCACTTTGGCAACACATGAGCGGGAAAAGGTATACAGCTACGCGTAATTATGCGTGTGTGTTGAAACTGCTCCAAATAAAGGGCGCCGCCTATGACATGGTACCGCCATTGACATGCAATTTAGGGTAATCGATATATTAACTGCGTGTATCCTGTCCTTGCATGTCGCAGACTCAGATCTGGAATGATTCAGAGTCAGATCTGGAGCGCTTCAGATCTGCTTCCACGGCTCTCGCCTATTTCCGCACAAACCTCACGTATCTCCGCTCGACTGCCACGTCGATCAAGGCAAAGCCGCCTTGAGTTGGTGCTCAGCAAGCAAGCAAGCAGGAGCAGCAGCGATGGTGTCCTTCGACTCATTCACGGCCTTCGCCTACCAGGCGTTCATCGTGTCGCCTGCGATCTCGTGGATCCTCGCGCCCGGACGCTTCTCCAAGCAGCGCGGCTTCTTCTACGCCGTCTCGTTCCTCGTCGCGCTCGCAGCAATCTCCATCGTACGTTCTCAGGAGCTACGCTCAGCAGAGCCCGTGTCTGATCTCTTTACTACTGATCACTCGTGGCTGACGGTGTCCGCGTATGTTATGCATTTATGTTGACCATGAGTGCAGTTCCTGCAGTTCAAGGAGCAGGAGTCCAACTTCTACCACGTGATCGGCGCGCCGCGTGACGCGGGCTTTGGTGACATCAAGAAGGCCTTCCGCGCACGCTCCATCGACCTGCACCCGGACAAGAACCCGTCACCCACCGCAGTGGAAGACTTTAATCGCCTGCGTCTCGCCCTCGATGTACGTTATGCATCCGGTCACGATGAGCAGCTGCGGTCAACCAATACTCACTCAAGCGTGCTACTCTATTCAACAGGTACTGGGTGATGCCCAG
Source organism: Globisporangium paddicum (assembly GCA_023334015.1). NCBI lineage: Eukaryota > Oomycota > Peronosporomycetes > Pythiales > Pythiaceae > Globisporangium > Globisporangium paddicum. The sequence continues at coordinate 9,458 of JAASFV010000051.1, forward strand.
AAGCGCGCTCTGTACGACCTCTTTGGCGAGGGCGCTGTGCTGAAAGAACTCAGTGCCGTGCAGATCGAGTCCGTCATCGGTGCGCTGTCGTTCTACGCGTTCTGGGGCGTCCTGACCTTCGTGCTTACGCTCAGCGACGCCGCGAAGGACGCACGCGCGTGGTCATTTGCCGGCGGGATCCTCTTCTTTATCCTCGAGATCAACCTGATCTTCGGCGGCCTGCAGCTGCCGTCCAGTCTCTTTCCGTTCACGACGGTCTTTGAGTTCACGATGCTGCTGCGCGCGGCCTTTCCACCGTTTATGAACGGCACGCGCGCCATCGGCGGCTACTTCTACCGAAGCCTTGCGATGGAGAACTTTGCGCTCGGCATTGAGCTGCTCAACAGCAACCGAGTACGAATTTACTCTTATTTATACGCAGTGCATACTAGGTGTACTCACATTACCTTGCTCTCTCTGATTCGATGCACCTTGCAGGCAATTCTACTCTCGATGCGCCAGCTCCAGGGCGAAGTCGCGTCGACCCGTCGCCGCCCTGGCCCAAGCACCGTTGTGAAGCCAGACGCGCCCCCTCCTGGCGCGAGACGACGCATGAAGTTCGACAAACACGCGCCCGTGGGAGTTAACGCTGCTGCAGCGCCGCCTTCTGCCGTTCCAGCTGAAGAAGACCTGGCGGTGGACGAGCTCCAGGACCTGCAGAACCCAGCGCCAGCGGTACAGAAGGCTCCAGGCTTTGCAATTCCGCAATTCGTGTACGCGATCGGCTTTTATTTGGTGATCAACTACTTTTTCCAGTAACAATGTGACCAGCGAGAGAAAGAGCGACACAATGAAACATTGTAATGGACTCGATTATGTTGATGAGGTTCATTTGAGCGACCGATTTTGTTCCTAGAGCCATGGCAGTTGGTTGAGGTCGACGTTCCCGCCAGAGATGATGATACCGATGTTCTGGATCTTATCAGTCTCTTCATCGTCCGCAATGGGGAGTTTGTTGGTGAGGACAGCAGTCGTAGCCACAGCTCCACTCGGTTCCACGACCTAGCACAGGCAATTGATAGAATGAGTTGAAACAAATAGCTAGCAGCGTTTTGAAGAGAATGAGGTTCGTAGATGAATGACGTACCAGCTTCATGCGCTCCCACATGAGTTTCATGGTCGAGACGATCTCTTCATCCGACACGAGCAGGATCTCGTCCACGTGGTCGCGGATCACTGGCCAATTGAGGTTGCCTGAGTTCATTTGAAGCCAACAATCACATGTGAGCTATTGGAAAGTAGACAACGAATCACTATCCGAGTTTCGAATAGACAAGCGAACGTACCGAGCTGGGACGTGAGTCCGTCCGCGATAGTGTTTGGCGGGACCAGGTGGCCTGAGAGCTGTCCAGTCTGGAACGAGCGGTGCGCGTCAGCCGCACCACTTGGCTCGGCTGCGAACACCTTGATATCCTTGGAGAGTGACTACAAGGCCACGAATATGAGCTCTCACAATACAAAGAGGTTCATAAACAGCACACGAGCACACCAGCAGTAAACGTACCTTCATAGCCATGGCGACACCCGAGCAGAGCCCGCCGCCGCCCACTGGGACGACAATAGCGTCTAATTGGACCCCAAAGTCCTGTGCCACCTGCTCCAGGAGCTCCACTGCCACCGTCCCCTGTCCGCTCATGACGTCTCGGTCGTTCGACGGGTGGATGAAGTACCCATTGGACTTCTCCACACACAGTTGCGCAGCTGCGGTACGCGCCTCGCCCGTGGGCTCGCAGAGCACGACCTCGGCACCGTAGCCTCGCACGGCATTCTGCTTCACGATCGGCGCGTTGTTGGGCTTCAGTACCATATTAGAAAGCATTGATCGTTAGTACTGCGAGCTGATCAATGGAAATCAGACTGTATCAAGTGTACCATCACGATAATGGCCTTTGAGCCCGCGTCTCTCGCAGCGAGCGCCACCGCCTGAATGATCATAGTGTACACATGTTACCACCAACAGCCTCACAACGCAATTGAATAGACTGCACTCACCTGCGCGTGGTTGCCGCTCGAGTGCGTCACGAACGTGGTCGGCGCGTCGCCATTGGTCTCGTGGTACTTCTTGATCGCGTTCAGCGCGCCGCGGTACTTGAACGCGCCCACTTTCTGCAGGTTCTCGCACTGTTCAGATCAACAGACACACACAAGAACATTCGTACATCAATATCAGTGTTGGTACAGATCTCTGGGGACATTGTGGTTGTGTCGACGCACCTTGAAGAAGAGGCGAACGCGACTGCGCTGCTGCGATGGGTCGCGTGCCGCAAGGGCATCGAGCGTCGCGCTCGTGAGCACGGGCGTGCGGTGCGCTAGGCCCTTGAGGCGCACGGCCGCCTGCTGCACACTCTCGAGCGAGATCGCGTACGGCGCCGCGTCGGCAGCAGCAGCAGTCGTCTCTGGCATCGTGGCTTCAAGTGGGAAGCAGAAGTGCGAATGAGCAACCATTTGATTGACAAGCATGGAGCTTTTCAGATTCTTTTGTGACAACTATCGAAACTATTCCAGCTTTGACTTGATGTATGTAGCGACATCTATTTCCTCTACGGTATGGTACTTTCGAGCGCCGTTTTTTGCAAAATTGTGTCACCAACATGCTTCCAATCACAGCGAAATGGTAATCCCCTCCCCCCATGTTGCTGTTGCTGTTGAAGTGGGCTCTCTCGTTGCTTCACGGCCTTACGATGACGCAGTGTGAGTGCTGCCTGGTGCGCCCTCGCTCTCCTGCTCGCTCTCTACGTTTGGAGAGCTCGCGAGCGCGTGGAAGATCGAGTCCACCAGCCTCTGCGCGGTGTCGCTCTCTGCGGAGCTCGTCTCCAGAAGCAACGACGAAGGCGAGACTTGCACGTCGCTCACGTCCGATTCCAGCTCCTCCTCTCCTTCAAAGCTCTCGCCTTCGCTCTCGCCGTCTTCGTCCATGGTGTCAATATCGTCATCCTCACCATCGCCATTGTCATCTTCGTCGCCGCTTTCGCCCTCGTCTGTCCAGAACATGCGCGTGCGACACGAGGGACACCGATAATGGCTACATCCACACATACGAAAAAGTACAAGTATCTGCATTAGCTAGGAGCACACATGAATGGTCACCATGCATAGCACAATGGTATTACTGTACCCGTGGCGGATGTACTCCTGCCAGCAGCCGCTGTGCAGCACGTGGCCGCACGGGAGCACGTGCACGCTCTCGAGCGACGCGAAGGTTACGTCAAGGCAGATGGCGCACTCGCGGTGCATGGAACCCTCGAGGCACTTGTGCTTGTCTTGCAGCGACAGCGGGTAGCACCCGCAGCACTTGACGCAGTGGAAGAAGTTCGCGCGCCCGCCCACGCGGCAGATGCCGCAGCCGTCGCAGTGGAAGATCTGCTTCTTCTCGCCCTCGTCGTCAAAGAGGTTGCACACCTTGCAGAAGTATACGCCCATGGATGTCTGGCACTTTGAGCACGTCTGTGCACACTATCATAGCAGAGAGAGAGTGCACAATTAAGCTACGCCATCCACCAGAGCAGGGTTGAGAATGGCAATGCGACGCACAGGCTGCTCCGTCTGGCAAGCGTCGCAGCGCATCTCCTTGATGGCGTGGCGGTCGATCTCGTGGTCTGTGAACTGCGCGTCGTGGCAGAGGCGGCACGCGACCCACTCGCGGCAGCACTCGGCGCGCACGTGGCAGTGGCGTCCGTAGTGCTCGCAGCCCATGGCTCTCAAAGAAATGCAATTGTTGTTGGCGGGCTTGTTGAGATTTAGATGGCTATTTTTGAAATAAACTAAAAGAGCTCCTCGTAAGAAAAAGGCAATTGACGAAGAGAGAAGAGAGAATGCTCGACAAGAAGAGGGCGACGCTGCCGCAAGGCGTGCTGTCGGCCGTGGACGCCGCGTCGGCAACGCGCAGGCGGTGGCTGCAGCTGCTTGAGACCGTCGTCGCGCAGCTGTACGCCAAGCCGCGCACCGAGAGCACGCTCAAGTACGCCGGTGGCGTCATCGCGGCGTTCTTCGCAATCAAGTACTCGAAAAGCTTCACGTCTGCGGGCTTCATCGGACTCTTCTCGGGGATCCTCGCGCACTCGATCTACGCAGATGTGCTCAAGAATGCGAAGAAGAAATCGAGTCGATTGTCAGTAGACGCCCAGTTGCTGCGTGCTGGTGATGGGGAGCACGGCGAGAGCGAGCGTGCGGACCAGTAAACGTGACGCAATGGCTACGATAGACAGGGAAAGAGAGATATTGTATTTAGAATGGAAGCAGGAATTAAGAGGAGGAGGTGCTAAGAAGCGCGTCGAACGGGTTGGTGAAGAGGAATTGACGAGCGAGACGAGTGTCGTATGCGTCGCAGAACTCGAGAAATGCTGCAGTGTCCAAGTCGCCAGCGTCCGTATTCCAGTGCATCTTGTGATCTTCGCCACCATCAAGTCCAGTGGTGATTCTGTGCTCTTCATTGCAGACACCAGCAAACTCGAGAAACTTTCGAAACTGCTCCGAGTCCACTTGACGTGGTTCCTGCAGGGGTGACAGATGCGCAAGCACACGGAAAACGCGGAGGAGACCCCGCGAGTATGCTGGCAGAAAATCCCCCAGGTCACTGCGGATATCAGCTCCATATGGCGGGCACAAGTACCAGTGCAGGAGCATGGGCACGAGAGCCACGGAAGGAGCCATATCGTCGGAGCCAAGTTGTCCAGTCGCGCTGAAGAGCGAGAACACTACGTCTTTTAATTCGGCAACGAACGCGCGGTCTTCATGGAGTGCGCCTTCGAACCAGAGCGGGAGGCGTAAGAAGTCATCTCGAGAAAGCGCTAATTCGGCAGTACTATCCTCAGCAAGTGACAGTGCCTGTGCCGCGTACTGCTCAATGTCGACTGTCCTTGGAAAGTCGACAAACTGTGTGCACAGAATGGAGAAGACAAGCTTTTTCCACGACGATAGCGTCCCACTATGGCCGCCCGAGTTTGTGCTTGGAGCTGCTGCAATATCAAGTACGAGACTGGCAAGAGCAGTCGAGCTCTGCCATGCACCAGGGAAGACGCTGTGACGTGCGGTCTCTAGAAGCAAGGAGACGAACTCCTCCTGCTTGATTGGCTGCCATACGAGCGAGGGATTCTCTCGTTCTCGTGCAAGAAACGCCGATACCAGCGCACGGATCTGGTCGCACGAGAGGAATTGAGCTTTATGGTTGGCGGGCAACCTTGTCGCGAACTTCGACAGTGGGGCTTGTGATACACGCATCGCCAGCCATGCCGCGCTTCCAATTCGCCGCATCTCGGCCATGGCTGTTTCGACACTCGCGTTCTTCGATTGTACGTCTTCATTGATATAGCGCTGGAGACGCATGATGTCTTTCTCGTAGAGCTCTGTCGCTTTCCACTTGAGCCGATTCGCGAACCGACAGAGCGATGTAATCCGCTCCAGTAAACTTTTGACTTCTGCTGCCACAATATTCGTTTCGTGAAGCGCGTGCGACGCAGCTTGCGGTCCGTTGGTGTCAGTGGTTCGAAAGGAAAAGTGCGAGGCAACTTCGCTGAGGATGCGCGTGATGTCTTCGATGACCGACTCTGTGACTGTAGCTTCTGGAGCACAGAGCTCGATCGCTGCGTTGATCGCTTCGCCTGGGACTTCTTGTGGTAGAACCACTTCGCCTCGACCGTTTTCCGAATCTCTCAGAAATGGGATGTGGTCGAACAGATAGCTCTGAAGCAGTTGGATTTTCTCCATCGTGTGTTCCTTCAGCACGAAGCAGATCGATGGGAGCATTTGGAAGAGCTTATTGACGCAGTGGACCATCGTCGGCGCTGGATTCGTGCTCAGCTCTTCGACAAAGGCGTTTGCTTGCTGTCGTTTCTCGTTGACAAGATCGCCAAGAATGACCTCCAGCTCAGTGAAGAAGCGCTATAAATCACACACGTGGAGACAAAGTCTGAGTGCAAAATATCAATGCTTGTATGAATGTCGAGCAAGCGAGCGATTGAAATACCCCTTTACCTCTCTGTTCGACAACGACGCCACTTTCCCACGTATTTTTGACGAGACCGTGTCGAGAATGCCCTGGAACGCAGATGAGTCCTCAAATTGTGCTTCTAGTGATTCTCGTGTCTGGACGCTGATGGCTGAGATCTCGCATAACACTTCACGGACGACTTGGAATCTGCTGCACAACTCCTTGCGCAGATTACGATCCATCTAGTTGAATATAAGCACATTGCGCAAGTTAGAAAATAGTTCAATCAACCTTGCACTGCTTGGCTCACCTCGTTCAACTTGTCTAGGACAAAGTCGAGGCTCTCGTCTTGGATGTCGATCTCGCTGGACGCTCTCAGCCAACGCACACGCTGCAGCGACTCCATACCATCTCGGCGATGTGCACGAGCTGCTTGGATCAATTCCGGTATCAAGGCTTCACTGCAGTCCAGCCTCACCACTGATTCAGCAAAGGACTCGTCTATCATGACGTCGATACTTACGTGAACCAGCTCTGCCAGCACGTCTTGGTGCATCCCAGTACGTTCAATCTACAGAAGATATGAAATCAGAAGGGATATCATGAGTCCACTGCAAGCAAAACAATATCGTATTGACAGTTCAGCACTTGATCGACCTTTGTGAAGCGAGCCGATCGATTCCAGAACTCTTCGAGTTGGGCTCGTAACTCGAGACGCCGCAAGGCTTCCTGCTCTTGTTCCGCCTTCGCAAGCGCTTCGGGCGATTTTTTTTCCATCATTGACATGCGTTTGTGTTCTTGTCCGCCTGCAGCAAGGCTCCCATCTTGAGCGGATGGAGGTCGCGACTCTGCATCAAGTGGGGTTTCTGTAGGTGCTGATACTGTAGCGATACTGACGACGCCATCGACTCGGGACACGTAGGCTGAGTCAAGGCTCTCACCTTTTAGTGAGCTCTCAAATACAGCAAGTTTGCTCGTGCGAGCCTCTTCATCGTCGATATTTGCAATCAGAGTCCTCTCAAACAGCTTTGCTTCTTCCAGCGACCTAGGTAAGGAAGCATTTACGTAGTCATGTGAGCTCAAGTGTTCGATCATGCTCAAGGGATACTTTATCCAGCCAAACCTTGGGAAATTGTGCAGGACGCATCCTCTACAACCCTGGTCGGTCGACTGCGTATCACTCTCAGTTTCTTGCTTTATGGACGCGCTTTGCATTAATTGAATGTACTTGGAGACGATCTCCACCACCAGCGCTTCAGGCAATGCCATATTCTTCTGTCTGAGCCCGCTCACCCTGAGACCTAGAGCGCTAAAGTCAAGCTGTCAGTACGGGTACAAGCGACATGATTAGTTTTTGAAATTATCCAGCGATCAACAATAGGTTTTCTCGCTGTACCTCCAGATCTGAGAGCGGTAGAGCTGCAGCGTCAGCTTGTTTTTGCGGATCAATGCTTTTCTGGATACACTCGTCTACAATCAAGTCGACATTCGCATACGACATGCCTCGCTCCATCGCGATGCGTCGTGGATACTCGTCGCTTGTGTCGCTCTCTTCAGTGAACATGCAGATGATCTTGAAATCGTGTCTTGATATCCATGTAGTGCTCAGAGAGTCGCACGGCGCCAGTATGTCCTCAACAAACTGGTGGATGGCTGTACTCGATGGACTCAATGGTGAGCACGCTGCACTTCTGTTGCCTCCCACCTCCCTCCACACTCCAGAGTGCGACAGGAAGCTCTTGACCATTTCCTTCAGCTCGTACATCTCATCGTTGTCTTCATTTGTACGAAGTTGAAGTTGTTCAGTGGTTGCGACACGAAGAAATGTGCAGCGCTTCAGCTCCTCCATGTCGACAGTTTTCCCGGATCTACTGAAATGTGCGTTCAGACAGATCAAGATCCCCAGAATGAGGTCGCGACAATTTAGATAGGATGAGGGAGAGTACCGGAACTCACCTGGACATGGCGCAGTCGAACGCCAAACTGATCAGAGCCTCTGCTGCATCCACACAGATCTTCCACTTGTGAACATCCGCCTTTGCGTAGCCTTCTGCTCGGATTGCATGCAGCTTTTCCATATCGAATTCTCTTCGGTGTTCTCCAATTTTTCGAAGCTGGGCGTAATTGGCTTCCAGTTCCACCCTCTTGCTCTCTAGGTACTCTTCTCGAATATTGCGGACGGAGAATTCGGACTCTGCATTTAGAGAACAGGATACTTCATTGGACATCGCACCTAGGGTAGCTGACGGACTTTCAAGGTTCTCGGTGGCCTCGCTATCAAGATCTGTAGCTGGAGTCGAAGAGCTTTGATCGCCGTTTGATTTGCGTCGCCGCATGCGCCAGTCCTTCTCCTTCCGACGCGCACGGAGCTCCTTCATCATTTTGACATTGTTCGAGGGCCGAAACTCGAGTTCTTTGACTCGCTGCTCAAGTGTCTTGAAGTGCGTTAGCGCTCCTGTGTCCGTGACTGGGATTGCTCGAAGTGATGATGCATTGTTGGTCGCGGTGGACGCTCCGCCCATGCCAAGACGCGTCATGTTTTTCTCAAAATTGGCGACCCCTTCGTCTGCATCTTGCTGGATGAAGTTCAACCTCCACTGCTCGTGGATTCGTGTCCGCTCCTGCATCGTCAGCTCAAGACGCAGGTCATCACGCTCGGCCATCATGTAAAGCCTCTACAATCTCACCAAATGGAATTTAGCAAATGCATCAGGCTGACCAGCAGTGCAAGCGACGAGGATCAAGAGATCACCATACCTGGGTCTCTTTCCACCTGTCGTGGTGCTCCTTATCCCAATCCTTCATAAACGCCCGCTTCTCTTTCAGATGCGTGCGCACGGCGTGCATTCCAGACGCTGAGTCTGCAGCGTTGGCGGCTTTCTGGTCTTCTTGAAGCTGCAGGAAATCACATACTCTGCGTCAGTCACTTCCATTGGATCAGATCAACACGGAGACCCTTACTGAAGCAAAAATCACCTTGAACAGCTCATTCTCCGCAGTCCACTGCGCCTGCTTGAACTTTCGCAGATGCACGGCCATGTTGACATCTTTGCGAAACTCGACTTTTTGTGGGTGCAGCTTGTCCGCTGTCTCCTTCACGAGCCGCTCTTCGACGTCTTGGGGCAGTTTGTTTTCGTTGGCTCTAGACTCTACGTAGACTCTGGAGATCACGGCTTTCACAGAACTTACGCCGCTCGTCGACGCATGTTTCTTGGTGCGCTTCTGAATGAAATCCTTCAATTGAAGGAGAAATTGCAGAACTGCAGATCGGTCTTCCATCATTATCGCTCGTCGTTGGCGCACAGGAAAAGGGATGCCGAGCTTCTCGAGACTTGCACCGAGCAGCTCCATGTTGTATATTCTCGACGGCATCTCCAGCTTGTCTTCATACTTGTCGAGCTGCTTCTCGAGTCCTGCTGAGTGCAGCACTTCCGCGAATATGTACCCATTGCAGAGATCACGCTCCAAGACCTCGACACGACGATGCAGATGGAGCTCGTCGTTCAGCCAGTGAAGCAAAAGTGACGTCATGCTCACGCTGCCTACGAGTGATGTCCTGCTTGATAGGCTTGCTCTGCTTTCCACCGCACTGGAACGAGAGGACGTGCGAAACGGCTAGTTCGAAGTACTAAACTGCCATCTTCATGATGGCAAATGCGTCTCATCCGGAAAACAAGCCTTGACTGGTGATGCTTGGGCGGACAATTGGGGATGTGTGCTATAAATCAACCCGTTCAAGTGTGTCAGTTATTATTACAGCGGTTAAGGAGCAAATTGATGTGGTTGAGTTTCTGGCGCTGCGTGGGTGGCGACCGTCGTGTCCACGCGTTGAGCTCTGTGAGGCGGTCTTCCAGAAGCTTCTCATCCCAGAGCAGCGTATCGAGAGAGATCCTGGGACATTTCGTGATAAGGAGTGAAACGTGAGCGATATAGCATGACAGCATGATACATTAGGGGAGAGAGCGATTTGCAAACGCACCCGACTGGAGGCTTGTTCTCGTCGTTCGCATTGTTGCTCGGACGCTCATGGCCAACGCGCAACGGCACGTATCCTAGAAGAATATGGACGAGGATCATCACGTAGTGGCGTCACATGCTTGAATGCTAGAGCACGCCACAAATGCGAATTGTCAGTGCTCTTACCACTCGGGGGCAGTGGTGGTTTGCTGGTGCTGATGACGACGGCAACGTTCTCATTCGGGTAAAAGGCTGCCCATTTCTGCGTCATCTTGTCGTCGATGTGGTGGCTCTGGTTGTCGCCGCTGCTGCTGGAATTGCGCGCGTCGTGGCTGTGTAAATGGCGGTTTGTGAAGCGCTCGCGAAGCGCGTAGCGGCGCTGCTGCTCTTCGCTGTTGTGGCTGCTTTGGTGGTTTTGCGTCGCGGCCTCCATCGTGTTTTATGTGTAGCCTCCTGCTGCAATCCACTACAGACCAGTCAGTCAAATCTACCGTATGAACACATGCTGTATGTTGTGCAAGCCGTGAGTGACACATACATACATAAAGCAATCATGCATTCTAGGAGGCACTCTAAAAAATGTAGCAAGAAACCAGACGCTACCGCGCGAACCACGCGTGCCACACGCACATAAGAGACGACGAGATCTAACGACCGCCGAAGCGCAACGCAACGCACGCACCCGCAGCTCCACTTGCGCACCTGCCGCCCCGTCAGCCACTGAGAACCACTGCTGCTGCCGTTGTCTCGCCGTCGATGCTTGCGTTTGAATTTTGGCGCGTGCTTTCCTTTCCACAACAAAACATCTGAGTGACAAAAGTGGGTACAGTGGGCGAAGACGAGATCTTCTCCTCCACTTAAGTACGATGTGCTGAAAAGACGCCGTGTGCGAGCCATGGGTGCATGAGCGCTTGCCGCGCGCTCAAGCGAGTTGACGGATCAATGCGCAATAGACTACGCAGAAAGTCGAGGAAAAGATGGTCTCCAGTCTGTACGACCTGCCCGAGTGATGGTAGACGCAGCGAGCCCGAGAGTACGCCGTCACTGCTCGCGTTCAAAGCGAAGAGCTCATTTTCTTGAAACTGATCAAGCAGGTCGTCGCGTTCTTCGAGCAGATTCGATGGGATTGGGCCTACTGCAGCGATGATGCGCGCCAGCAACGTCTCCTCTGACTCGTTCTTGAACAGCACCTCTCCAGTGAAAAGCTCCGCAATCACACACCCGAGCGACCACACGTCGATCTTCTGGTTGTATGTGAGACCGAGAATCACCTGCAGCAACACAGTGTCATTAGATGGCATTTCATGCGATGGCATGTACACAGTTCTACGCACCTCTGGGGCTCGATACGAGCGGGACTGCACGTATGAAGTCAGCTCGTCGGTCACAAAGCACGCCGAGCCAAAATCGATCACCTTGATTCGACACTCATTGAAACTGCTGATGAGAATATTCTCAGGCTTCAAGTCGCAGTGCACAATGCCCAGCGAGTGCAGCGCCTGGAGCGCTTCGAGCACTTCGATCGCGATCTTCTTTAGCCGCGGCATATTAAAGTAGTTGATCACTCCTCTTTCCATCAGCAGCTTGGAGAACTCGTACAGATTGTCCCGGAGAAGCTATAAACAACAACAGCATGTCCAAATTGTAAGTTTCTACGGTGTCATAAGACAATACAACTACGAACATGCAACTCACCTCCGTGACGATGATCAAGTGCTCCCGGAAGTAAAAGTAGTCGAGCAGGCGAACGAGGTGTTTGTCGTCAACGTTGCAGTTGCGATCTATGTACTGCAGCAATCGAATTTCGTCGACGCCCTGGTCGAAGTACTCCTTGTTGTTCTTAATGATCTTCAGGCACACTATGGCGTTCGTCGAAGTGTCAACGCACTTGTATGTACGGCTGAACACGGCTTCTCCGATCGCCAGCTCCACCTGTCCAATCAAACAAGTCAGCACCAGGGATCAAACAAACGACCATGAACCTCATGAAATGCGTACCTTGTATCTCCCTCCAACCAGAGTTCCGACGCGCGGCCGCCAGTCTCGACTAGGTTCAAAGCCGGTTTTGTTCTTCTCTCGAATGATCCGCAGCTCAACCACTTCGTACTCGCGCTCGTATTCGTCGTCAGATGAGTCATCGTCGCCGTCTTCTTCATTCTCGTTAGCCACCTCCTGCGCCGCGTTATCTCCATTCTGGAATTGACTCGACGGCTCTCCGGACGCCGAGTCACCAGAAGAAGTAAATGCTCGCCTTGTCCTGTACCCGCTGATATGAGAGTCCATCGCATTCTCCTCGTCTTCGTCCATTTGGAACACTTTCGAGGTCTCGCCATAATCGTCCCTGTCTTCTTCGTCATCTGCGTCGGCATCGTCATCGTCATCGTCCTCGTCTTCCGCCTCATCACCTTCTTCTCCCTGGAAACTCTCGTCTTCGCACATGGAACTGATGATCTCGCTGTACACTTCGTCTTCCCCTCTCACATTCGCTTCTTCTTCTTGCGTGAACGCGAACTGGTGTGGCTGACGCGGCCACAGCGCAGACACTGGCTCACCATCTTGAGAACAATTTCCAGGCGAAGCACCAAAGTTGATGGACGACTGAGGCGAACCCGAATTTCTGTTAGAGCCGACTTCAAACGCTTCAGAGTTGTCGTGGATAGTGATAGGAGCTGACATCTTTTTCTCCATCGCCACGAGCGTGTCGTCTGTCATGCAGAGCTGATTCACCGCTTCAGCGAGATCGTTCTCGTAGTCAGAGCCAAAACCGCTGCTTTCATCGCTGTCACTCTCACCATCGTCCTCGCCACTTCTGTATGAACCCAAGCCGTTGTGGTTGTACATGATACCGCCATTGTGCGTTGGAAAGCTGCCACCAATACCGCCAAGCCCGCTCCCGGTTGATGCGCCACTGAAAAACCGATGTAGAAGGATATTCTCATCGCCCATTTCCTCTCGCAGCGCAGCGCGCAGCTTCTCATTTGTGTGGATCCGCTCTACTGCCACTGGGACATTCGCGATCGACTCAAGAATCATCTGGACGAGCTCGGTCTTCTCTCGCTCTTTCTGTCGAGCATGATCGTTCGAAGACGTCAGTACGAATTCACCAATAGTCGCAGAGACGTTATTCGCAGCAGCGCTGACGCTCCCATCGACATTCTCCAATACACTGAACAAGGCGACGCTCTGTGTCTCCAAGTCGACTTGAGGTGCTTCGAACGGAGAGCCATTGGTGTGCATGAAGATCTCTTCTTCTAGCAGCAAAGCAGCATCAATGAGTCGAGGGCTGTTGCTGTCAAAATGGCGCAGCTCTTGGTCGTCTTCATCGTCGTCGTCCTTTTGGCTCGCGGGGGCCGAGCGCAGCAGGAGCAGCTCGTCGTCGCCATCGTCGTCAACGCTTGGCTGCGATAGCTGGATCTGGATCTGCTCCACGTTGACAGGTGTATTGTGAAGAAGGTGGTCAGCAGGAGACTCAGCGACGGTGTCGCTGCTTCCGACGACGGCGAAAGAGGGCGGCGGAGGGGAGGGCATCAAGCAGCAGGAGCACGCGGTCGTCGCTCGCTCGCTTCGGTTCCTTCCTTCCTTCCAGCGTGCGGTTTCAACCCACAGACGAAAAAAACGTGTTGCGACAGTACCCTCTATAAGAGCACTGTCAAAGGAAAATCTCCCTCTAAAAGAGCATCAGGAGTGAATGCGACTCAACTCGCCATCATTTTTTCTCCAAAACAGCGGCAACAAAGTGGGCAGCAGCAATGCCGCGGCTGGATCGACTGCTGCCACGAGAGGCCGTTAACGCCACTGCTGCTACTGCTGGTCGCGATGAGCTGCAGGGCGTGACTGCGGAGCAGCTCTTCTCCGACAGCCTGCTCTCGCAGAGGCTGCTCGGAGTGCGGAAACAGGCGGCGGCGATTTGTGCGGCAAAGCCCATTCGCATGTCTGCGCTTCTCCAAGGCAACAGGTACATCTACGCAGTGTACATCCATCATGCGTGTTGATATGTGCTGTAACTATGTATATGTCGTTGGGTGTACGCGTATGTAACAGTCATGAGTCGCGGGTATCATCACAGTGGGCGATCCCGCTTCACAATGCTGACATGTCGAGTTTAGAGGTGCGTCTTGTTGACGATGCGCCAAGGTGTGAGCGGGCGAATAGTAAATGGATGGGCTCTTTGCGTTATTATAGGACTGCATTGACCTCACTGTGTCAGTGGCACTGGATGGACACCGAGCGCTTCTACTTGTGTCAAATCTTCCGCTGATGGCAAAGTTGTTGGCGGCTGCATTGCAAAGACGCCTGGGGACACATGTAAGACATTTTTTCTGCTTAATGATTAGTCCATCTGGTTATGATAGACTCATTGATCGATGCACTATAGAACGGGTCGTTGTTGTCTGCAGACAACCCAGACGCGCTTTACGCGCCTCTGCAGCGCATATCGCTAACTCAATGCCGCGACGTCTTCCACGCACTCTGTAAGCTGAGTGAAATGCAGCAAACTTGGAAGGTAGTGCTCGTGCGAAACATTACGCGCTCAGCGATGAAGGTGCTGTAACATTTGGTTGTGATTGCAGGAATCGAGCGATGGATACCGGCTGCTCGTTCTCGCGCCACTGTGTGAGCTGCTCGGTCCATTCACTACGTCGGCTGGTCTCAACGTGACAGGTAACCATCATATTCAGCTTGTGTTATTTGCTTCGCTTTGTCCGAGCACATTTGGCATGCTGGGAGACATACTCACGTAACACTATCGATTCTCGGAGTGCAGGAGAGGGCATGCGGCGCATGCTACAGCTAGCGCTCAAGCGCACTCGCGCCAATGCTCCCGTACAGATTCGAGTCATTCAGCCTAGCCGTTCCTCCAACGAGCGCTCCTCCGAGAGACTGGGGCTGGACACCTTCCGGAATGATGACGCCCAGGATTACGAGGATGATGGCAACGATTCTGAGAGGGGTTGAAGTTTGGTGGTACCTTTTGGCTTCTGTAAAGTGCGATTTTGGTTTCGAGGGCTCTGTCTGTTTCACTGAGGAAGAAGAAAGCAAGCAGATCGGCGGACGGGACGAGGAAGCGGAGCAGAACAGAGCGTCTGGACGAGCACGAGAGCGCAAGCACTGCGGTTATAATTAGACGCGTATTCGCTTAGAGAAAGACTCCAGCCACGCTCGCTCGAGGAGGAAGGGACAGCACACGACTAGCAGCCACTGAGCGCCACGGATTCGCAGCGATCGGATCGGACGAAGATGGAGCGGAGAGGTGTCGCACAGCAGTTCTCCATTAAAACAGATGAGACATACGATGACGACGACTTCCAGTTATTTGGCGCCGCGCCAATGAGCGCAGCTACAAGTGCCGTCGCTGCGAGCGCTGCTACTGCGATCGCCCAAATGGAAACAACAAGCGCAGAGCCGTCGTCACCATCCGACTACGAGCTTTTCCCGATGGCGACAAGTCAGCTGGAAGGATTGGAGATCGATCAAGTGCAAGCGCTGCCGACGAAGGAAGGTCCGATGCTGATCACAAGAGCTACTGCGCCACCTGGTGAAGACGATGAAGAAGACCACGACTTCGTGCTGTTTCCCTCGGGCGACGTTGGAGAGGTCGTGAAGACGCTGCCTGCCTCAGTATCGACAGTCACCGATACATCCGACTACAGCACATACTCCAGTGAGGGTTCTTTCTCGCGATCAAGCCCCATTCCAGCCGCGACATACTTGACGCCTGCACCACTGTCACCATCATACAAAGTGTCGGGCAATGCTGTGGATGTCATTGCTGTACGCAGCACTGAAGACCAGTACTTCACCACGCCGTGGCACGTACGTTTCGATGAAAAGTGGCGTTGTCTAACGCGCTGGGTGGATGTTCTGAACGGTACTGATTATTGAGTTTGTTGCTATTACAGGTCTCTTTTGGCTGGTCAAGATTTCGATCCAACATCACCACGGGAGTTGGTGACATGGTGCGAGTGTTCGTGAACGGAAAAGAGCTGCCAACGAAGATGCAGCTGCTTGAGAGAGGTCGCTGCGTCTTTGTCACTGGTATGCGCTTTCATCCAACATTGCAATTTGCGCTTTACCTACTTACGTCTCACTCTGTGATGTTTTGTTTTTTTGTTAACCCAGGAGGATTGACACCGCCCGTCGGAGACTTAAACTTTGCGGATCTAAGCGAAGAACATCCTAACCATGTTCGATTCGAGCACTACCAGAAGTCGACAGAAACGTTCCGCTACGTGGACTCGCGTCTGTATGTGTGGGGTCCGAATGAGTCTGTCGTTGTCGCTGATCTCGATGGAACTCTCACGATCAGCGACGTTGAAGGCCACATCCGCACGCTGCGCCTCGGTCAGTACGATTTCCTGCACAAGGGGGCGTGCGACTTCTTCACTAAGCTACATGAGCTCAACTTGAAGATTATCTACCTGACCGCCCGCCCCATCGACTGGGCGACTGCGTCACGGACGCACTTGGAGAACGCGACACAGCAATCCCACTCACTCCCTCCAGGTCCGTTGATCACGAACTCAAACGGTTTGACTGGCGCCCTTCTCACCGAGGTCGTGAACAAGAACCCGCACATCTTTAAGGCCCAGGTGCTGAACGAAGTCCAGTTGACGCTCATCCACGCAGGGCGAGTGACTGAGCATCCAGTGTTTGTCGCGGGTTTTGGCAACCGACCCACTGACGTCGTGGCGTACGAAAACGTCGGCATGGACCCATCAATGATCTTCATGCTGGACCCGTACTCGAACCTGAAGGCGTCATCTGACCCGCGCATCTACGAGTCGTACTCGGACCCGAACGCGCTCCTGTGGCTGCTGCCGAGGCTTAAGCACCGTGTACCCATCGAGAAGGTCGGGCGCATCGATGACTACACTGTGCGTGAGCTGGTGCTGGCGGATGATCGCGACCAGTTGCTCATGGCCGAGCGTCAGGCGCGCGCTCTCCAGGAAGAGGAGTACGAGCGCGCGCGGGCGAGCGGCGTGGGCAACGTCGGCGGTCAGTCGTCGCTCTCGCGTGTCTTGTACGGATCCTACGCCTCGTAAGGTGCACACACGACACTAGACAGACAGACAAGCAAACGCCCATAGCAAATATGACCAAGTGTATAAATTGTTTGTGTGTTCATGCGGTGGCTTTCTTCAGGTGGTTACGAGCAGGTGGTTGTATAAAATATCTTATCGACGAAATTAGTGTTGCAGATGCAAGCAAGCTGTGTCGCTCACGGAGCGGCGAGTGCGGTCAGCGCAACAGCGCTGGGCATCTAGCTTCAGAGCGACGAGCCGAGCTGGACGATGTGCGGGTAGCACGGCAGCGTGAGGAAGTCGACCATGTCGTCGCCCGTGAGAATTTTGCCGACCACTTCGCCGCCCAGCGCCCACTTACTGCCCGGGTTGGCGTTCACCGAGTGGGACGCCACGCAGTTCTTGAGGATCTCGAGCACGAGCGCCTTCGTCACGGTCTTGCCGTCCACCGTCTTGCAGCCGTGGCGGGCCCACTGCCACACCTGCGCGCGAGAGATCTCGGCGGTGGCCGCATCCTCCATCTTGTTGTGGAGCGGGATGCAGCCGCTGCCGCGCAGCCATGCCTCCGTGTACACGAGTGATACGTCGATGTTCTCCTCGAGGCCGGCAAAGGTGATGGGTCCCTTCGCGGGCTCGATCAGCTGCGCGGCCGTGGTGTTCTTGCCGGCCTCGGGCACGAACGAGATCTGGTTCGGCTGGGGCATGCCCTTGTTGAACGCGTCAAGCGCGATCTGCACGAGACCTGGGTGAGCCACCCACGTGCCATCGTGACCCGCAGCCACTTCGCGCGCCTTGTCCTCGCGCACGGCGTCCAGGATCTTGTTGTTGAGCGCCGGGTCGTTCTTGACTGGAATCTGCGCCGCCATGCCGCCCATGGCGTGCGCGCCGCGACGGTGGCACGTGCGCACGAGCAGCTTGACGTACGAGGCCATGAAGGGTGTGGTCATGGACACGGCTGAACGGTCCGGCACGACGTACTTGGCGTGGTTGCGCAGCTTCTTGATGTACGAGAAAATGTAGTCCCAGCGTCCGCAGTTCAGGCCCGACGAGTGCTCGCGCAGTTCGTAGAGGATCTCGTCCATCTGGAAGACCGCCAAGATGGTCTCGATGAGCACGGTGGCGCGGATCGAGCCCTGCGGGACGCCGAGGTACGACTGCGACGCGACGAACACGTCGTTCCAGAGCTTGGCCTCGAGGTGGTGCTCGAGCTTGGGCAGGTAGAAGTAGGCGCCCGAGCCGCGGACCGCGAGCTCGTGGGCGTTGTGGAAGAAGTAGAGCCCAAAGTCAAAGAGCGATCCCGACATAATCTCGTTGTTCACGAGCACGTGGGCCTCGTCCAGGTGCCACCCGCGCGGGCGCACAAGCAGCGTCGCGATCTTGTCGTTCAGCGTGTACTTCTTGCCCGTCTGTGGCTGCGTATACGAGATCGTCTTGCGCACGGCGTCCACAAGGTTGACCTGGCCGTCCACCTGGTTGAACCACGTGGGTGCGGTCGAGTCCTCAAAGTCGGCCATGTAGCACTTGGAGCCCGAGTTGAGTGCGTTGATGACCATCTTGCGGTCGACTGGGCCCGTAATCTCGACGCGGCGGTCCTCAAGGTCCTTTGGGATGGACGCGACGCGCCACTCGCTCTCGCGCACGTACTTGGTCTCTGGGAGAAAGTCCGGCAGGATGCCGGCGTCGAGCTCCTTCTGGCGCTGCACGCGCGCGGCGAGCAGCTCCTGGCGGCGCGCCTCGAAGTTGCCGTGCAGGAACGCGAGGAAGCGCAGCGCATCCGGCGTGAGCACGGTGCGGAAGGCGTCGCTCACGTGTCCGAGCACGCGCACGTCGGCAGCGCTGGCGTGGAACTCCGACATCGTTCTTGACTTGGTGGATGGGTTGGAGAGGCAGGTGCTTGCGCGGCTGGACGCAAATGCGGGAATGAAGCAACCGTTGGGGCTTCCTTCCTTCGCACAACCGCCGCCACCATTTGGATCTTCAAGAGCGACGACGTGCCAGAAAGAGCGACGTGCGGAAGCTTTTCGGACATTCAGCCAATCACGACACCAGGATCGGAATCTTGCATTCACGCGCTGACGTTGCCCTCGTCATGGCGACTTTTGGGAAAAACAACTTGCGTTCAGTATGGCAAGGGGGAAATCGCAATGCGAACTGGGCAAAACCAAACGGGTAAAACTGGGGGAAACAACGACTAATGATTTACCTGTATTTAAAACATATTACTCTTTACAGATGATATCTAATCAAATACTAGCCAAAATACCTTCTTATGTTACGTAAGAAGAGTGAACATGCATATGTGTTTACAGAGAGGCAATTTGACAAACGGGATAAACCGCACGCGAAACACCACAACTTCAAACTGCACTTTTGAAGTTTTGATGAAACGCAACACACATGGAGTCCAAACAGCTCGATCGTCTCGCAGATGATCAAACTGCGCTGGTTTGCGTGTTGCGTTTCAAGTCGCATTGCATCCCATGCGTGATGCGTGACGCTGGGCTGTTGGCGAGCGAATCTCATCAGTTCGCACAACTTGCCCCAGGAGAAAACTCCAGGACCATGTTGCAACAGGTTGAAGTTGGCATCAGAAGTTTGACGTCGACAAACCGCAGCTGTTCTCTAAACTATCAGCTTGATTGATTCGTAACCCATGGGTACATTAAAAAAATCCTTCAGCTTGTACTTTTGTTGTTTTGATCAGCATACAAAACTCAAAAAAATCGTAGGGTTGAAAAAGATGTACTCGCCTAGGAAGAAAAAAAGAAAATGAGCTCCTGACAAAGCTCTAAGCCAAGAGCCACTTAAGGTCCGCGTTGCCCGAGGCCGCCGCGAACTCCTTGGCGTCCAGGAAGAGCTCGTGCTGGTGGCGCAGCGTCGCCTTGTTCGCCGCCACCTGGATGCTGAGCACACCGCCGTTGGCAGCGAGCGTCGCCTTGACGTCCGCGTACTCCATGGACGCCACGTAGGCCTTGATGTCCTCGGCGGCCACGGCCGAGCCGTTCACGAGCTTGGCGTCGTCGGCCGCGAAGAACACGGCGGGGCGCGTCACGACGATCGAGATGGACGAGTCGAAGAACTGCGCGTCCTCAGCGATGATCGTCACCGCGTGGCTCGGCAGCAGCGCCAGCGGCGCGGGCGTCGTGCCCAGCGGCGCGGCCACAGTGGCCAGGAACGTCTGCAGCGCAGTGGTGATCGCGACTGAGCCGGCGTGTTCGCTGAAGTAGACCTGGATCTTGTCCTGCAGCACGAGGCCAGCCTTCTTGCGCAGCTTTTGCACGCGCGTGACGAACTCGCGTGCACAGCCCTGGAGCTTGAGCTGCTCGTCCTCGCGCGTGTCAATGACCACCGTGAGGTTGCCCGACGCCGACACGTCGGCCTCGTAGATCGCCGTGTCGCCCTTGAACTCGCGCTTAACGAGCACGTCGTCGCCAGAGAGCACGTACTCGCCAATGGTGATGCTCTTGGTCGTCAGGTAGGCGCTCACGTCGTCGTGCGAGAGCGCCTCAACCTGCTTGCGCACGCCGCCGAGGGCCTTGCCCAGGCGCTTGCCCAGCGCCTTGCTGTTGACCTCGGCCTTGAGCAAGCACCACTCCTTCTCGCTCGTCGTGAACTCGAGGTCGCGCATGTTGAGCTCGTCGTGAATGTACGTCTTGAGCAGCTCGAGGCCGTCCAGGGCCACCTTGTCGGTCGACACGACGATCACCTTGGTCACTGGGTTCTTGAGCGAGATCGTGCGGCGCTCGCGCACGACGCGGCCCATCTCAATCACGTCCTGGAGGTTCTTCATGCGCGTCTCGACCTGCTCATCGATGCGCGAGGCGTCAAAGTCCGGAAGCATGAGGAAGTGCACGCTCTGGGCGACGCCGTCGTCATCGTCCGCGAGGCCCGCAACCTTGTTGACCACCGACGGGTGGAACTGGCGCAGGAACTGGTACATGTATTCGGCGAAGAAGGGAGTGAAGGGTGCCATGAGTTTCGCGAGCGTGTAGAGCACCTCGTAGAGCGCTGAGAGCGCGATGTGCGCCTCGTCGTTGCCGGCCGAGCCCTTGAGACGCAGACGGTTCAGACGCACGTACCACTTGGTGAGCTGGTTGATGAAGTCTACGAGACGTGGCACGACCGTGTAGAGGCGGTAGGCCTTCATCTCCTGGTGCACAAACTTAATGAGGTTGTTGAGCGCCGCGATGATCCACGAGTCCATGTCGTTTGTGGATGCCAGGGCCTCCTCCTTGGACGGCACAAAGGCCACACCCGTGCTCTCCTGCAGCCGCGTGGCGTTCTGGGCGAAGAAGCGCGCGGAGTTGAACCACGGCAGGAAGAGCTCGCGGATGACGCCAAAGACGCCCGTGGCCTGGAACTTGACCGGTTCGGCACGCACGCACGGCGAGTTGATCAGGTAGAGGCGCAGCGCGTCGGCGCCGTACTTCTCAAGGACCTCGACTGGGTCCGTGAAGTTGCGCAGCGACTTGCTCATCTTACGGCCGTCCTCGGCGAGCACGAGGCCGTTCACAATGAGGTTCTTGAACGCGGGCTTGTCGAAGAGCGCGGTCGAGAGCACCATGAGCGTGTAGAACCAGCCGCGGGTCTGGTCGAGTCCCTCAGCGATGAAGTCTGCCGGGAAGCCGTTCTCGAACTTTTCGCGGTTCTCGAACGGGTAGTGCTGCTGCGCATACGGCATCGAACCGCTCTCGAACCAGCAGTCGAAAACCTCGGGGATGCGGCGCAGCACGCCCTTGCCCTGCTTGCTCGGGATCGTGAGGTGGTCGATGAACTCGCGGTGCAGGTCTTCGACCTTCTCGCCCGTGAGCTCCTCGAGCTCGGCGATCGAGCCGATGCACACGACCTCCTCGTAGTCGTCGCTCACCCAAAGCGGCATGGGCGTGCCCCAGAAGCGGCCACGCGAGATGTTCCAGTCTTTGCCGTCCACGAGCCAGTTGTGGAAGCGTTTCTCCTGGACGAAGGCCGGGACCCAGTACGTCTCCTTGTTGTTCGCGACGATGCGGTCGCGGATCTGCTCGACGTTGACGAACCAGCCCGGGATCGCACGGTAGATCAGCGGCGTGCCCGAGCGGTAGCAGAACGGGTAGCTATGCACGATCGTGCCCTTGGACACGAGCCGGTCGCGCGCCTTGAGTTCCTTGCAGATCACGTCGTCGGCCGCCTTGACATGGAGGCCCTTGACGAGCGGCACCTCGTCCGTGAAGATGCCATTGTCGTCCAGCGGGTTCGGCAGCGTGAACTTGTCGGTCACGCCGTACTTGACGCAGACGCGGTAATCGTCCTCGCCAAAGGACGGCGCCTGGTGCACGATGCCCGTGCCGCCGTTGTCGGACACGTAGCTGTCGCTGAGCACGCGGAAGGCGTTCGGCCAGGACGCGAAGCAGTCGAAGAGCGGCACGTACTGCTTGCCTACGAGCGCCAAGCCCTTGAACGTCTCGACGACCTCGTACTCGCCGCCCTTGTAGCCCTTCTTGTCCATCTTCGGGTAGACCTGCACGAGCCGGGCCTCGGCCACGATGTAGAACTTGCCAGACTTAAGGTCCTTAACCTTGACGTAGTCAAAGGTTTCGTTGACGCAGAGCGCGAGGTTGGATGGGAGCGTCCAGGGCGTGGTCGTCCACGCGAGCAGCGCGACGTCGGGCTCGTCCACGAGCGGGAAACTCACGACGACGGACGGATCAGGCGTGTCGCGGTAGTCCATGTTGGCCTCAAAATTGGAGAGCGACGTAGTGCACGCGGTCGAGTACGGCAGGATCTTGTAGCCGCGGTAGATGAGCTGCTTGTTGAAAATCGTCTGGAAGACGTTCCAGACCGACTCCATATACCACGGCTCCATGGTCTTGTAGTCGTTCTCGCAGTCGATCCAGCGCCCAATGCGCTTGACCGTGCGCTCCCACTCCTTCGTGTAGCGCTGCACGATGCCGCGGCACTCGGCGTTGTACTTGGCGATGCCCATCTCGATCACCTGCTCCTTGGTGGTCACGCCAAGCTTCTTGTTGATCTCGCTCTCGACGGGCAGCCCGTGGCAGTCCCAGCCGAAGCGGCGCTCGACGTAGTGGCCCGTCTGGTGCGCGTAGCGCGTGACCGTGTCCTTGATCGTGCCGGCGAGCAGGTGGCCGTGGTGGGGCAGACCCGTAGCGAAGGGCGGCCCATCGTAGAACGTGAACGGCTTGCGGTCCTTGGAGAGCGCCAGCGACTTTTTGAACGCGTCCAGGTCCTCCCAGAGCTGCAGGATCTTGAGCTCCTCATCCGGGAACGAGATGCGCTCTGGCAGCGACCGCGCCTGCTGCTGCTGGTGGTCGGCCATGGCTGGTTGACTTGTTGAGTTGCTGATGGAGTTTCTTGGTGGCGTGTGGACTTGCTACTGAGCGCAGGCACGGAGAGGCGACGGAGGGATCGATCGACCTGCTTGAGTGCGTGTGCGCCAATGCGAATATGGGTGGATTCACCACAGCCACAGCCACCGGCATACAAAAAGCAAGTGATTTTTTAGTTGAGCCATCACAACAGAAGAACGGAAGGGAGGGGAATAATGTGTGCGAAAGAACTATAAAGCCGTACTAAATCTTGTGGTGCACACAACTTTTCTGTAGTTTCAGCCAATGGGATGAGCTGGA
Organism: Globisporangium paddicum; assembly: GCA_023334015.1. Taxonomy (NCBI): domain Eukaryota; phylum Oomycota; class Peronosporomycetes; order Pythiales; family Pythiaceae; genus Globisporangium; species Globisporangium paddicum. The sequence goes on from JAASFV010000051.1 coordinate 33,022, forward strand.
ACTTCTTGGTAAAGTACGAATTACAGCTTAAGTCCGATTTTGTTCGCAGGAGTTGGAATGTTTCTTCCAGAGAACAATCAGAATGGAGCTCTTGGCAGATGCGTGATGTGCTGGTCCACCAGGAGAAAATGCGGACTGCACGTGACCACAAGATCGTAGTGGCCACATGCATCTGCCCATACAACAACAACACTCGCACTCGCACGCACTTCGCACCAGTACTAGCGGTGGTCGGGACGCAGTCATGACCCCGCAATGAGGATGGGATCTTTCGGCCGACCTCCGACTGGACGGACGGACACAAAGGGCTCAATGAGCGGCACGTGTGGCCCCATGCGCGACGCTTCATGCGTTCATCCATCATGTCACTCATCCAGGTTACTCACACGCAAGTGATGCCCATCAGCTGACTATTGGTGCATAACAGCAACAAGAAAAGAAGTAAGTGGGTGGTCCGCACATCATCAGCTGCGTGTGCAATTGCGAGAAAGAAGCAAGTGGCATGCGAGAAGCTCTTCCATTTTTCTCTGCACACACACACACACACGCTACGAGACTTGCTGGCGCTCGTATTTCTACATTCGCCAGGTCAAGCGCAAGCACCACACAAGCACAGCACAACAACAGCAAGATGGGGCTCCGCACGCGCGCCAAGAAGTGGATCGGCCGTCTGCGCGACCGCAGCAGCAGCAAGCAGGAGGAGGCGCAGCAGCTTAAGCCCGTGGCACTGGCCGGCGCGAGTCGCAAGAGCAGCGGCAGCTCGACGCTCTGCAGCTCGTTCGCTACGACCGTGTCCACTGAGGAGCTCCAGAGCAGCTTCCGGCGCAGCAAGACGCTGAGCGACGGCGCGAGCGACTGGATCGAGTGCCACACGTGCGCGCGCAACTTCTACCTGCACGCGAGCAAGTACAAGCACTTCTGCTCGGTCGACTGCAAGTCGCTCTCGCTCTACCGAGTCGCGTTCTCGTAAGCGTGCAGCATGAGCACATAGTATTTAATTCGTGGCGTAACAGCAACAACAAGTCCGAGTTGCGGAGTGGAGAAAGCGGGTTTGTGTAGGATTGTCGAGTTACAGCAGCTCGTCTTCCAGATAACTATACTCAAAGGTGAACTCGGTCTTGATGCGCTGACACCAGCCCGTCTCGTAGTCAAAGTACACGAACGTGCCCTGCTCGTAGTCCTCGCCCGTGACCTGCGGTTCCTCGTGGCGCTTGAACCACGTCTTGTACTTCTTGTGGTAGCCCCACGTGCGCCGCTTGAGCTCGCGCGCCGCGAGGTACTGTTGGTACGAGCCCTGCTGGTAGTAGAAGATGAAGAAGAGTGTGTCCACGTCTAGCTTCTCGAACACGGCGCCGTTCTCAAAAACGGGCAGCGGCGTCGTCGGGAACGACGCAGGCGTCGGGTACAGGTTGCGCGGCACGTAACGGTTCGCCTTCTCCGAGTCGACGTTCTCCGGGATGAAGTGGAAGCTCTCGTCGATCATGCGCATGATCTGGCGCTGCTCCTCCGTCAGCACGGGCTCCTCCTCCAGCTCGAGGGTCTTACCCAGCGGTGGCAGCAGGCCGCTTCCTAGCAGTGACGACAGCGCGCCACCGACGGCACCAACACCACTCAAAGGAGCAGCCGGGGTTCCCGAGCCAGCTGTTGCGGCCACAGCAGCAGCAGTGACAATGCCCGCTGGAGCAGCAGTAGGGCCGCTGCTCACGGAGCTCGGCGTGCTCCCCGCAGATCGCTCCTTCACTGGTGGCGTGCGAGCCGACGGTGGTGGAGGCGTCCGCTGCGACTGGGGTGACATCTTCCGGTCAAACGCTGCCTTTTCACTAACAGTCGGCGACGGCGCCGACGTGGAACTGGTACTGGATCCAGGAGGCTTCGAAGTGGTCGTGCCGCTGCTGTTGGTGCCGTTGTTGTTGCTTGTGGTCTCCTGGTCGCTTGGTACGCTCGTGATGGGCGGCGACGGACCGTTCTTGGCAGCAACAGCGCCACTGCGGTGTGGCGTCCCACGCGCTGACTTGTTCAACTTGTCCTCAGCGACTGCTTTGCTGTCCGACGCGTCGTCGTTCTTGCCGCCCGGCGTGACAACCGAGAGCGGCGTGGTGGTGGACGACGTGGCGCGGCTCGGCGTGGAAGCCAACGACACGGACGTCTTGAGTTCGATGGGCTTGACCACGCCGGGGCGGCCAATGCCCGAGATGACCGAAGCCGACGCGCTCTTCTTTGGGGTCTTGGCGGTGGAGCGGCTCGAAGTAGAGTTTGTGGCTGCGACCGCGACAGCTACGCTCGCGGTGTCCACTGAAGATGTCGATACGGGTGCGTCCTCGAGCCCAACGTCCTGCTCTGTGGGCAGCAGCAGCTGCACCGCGGCGCCTAACGAGTCGAGATCCAGCACTTCGTAGATGTCGTCTTCTCCATACGTCTCCATGAAATCGGGTTCCTATAGTTTTTTTTTTTATAAGTGTGAGATTGCTGTGCAGATAAACAAACAAACAAGCACAACACATGCGCACCTGGTTGGCTTCCAGGTAGTACTCAATGTCCTCCTTGAGGTCGTCGACGTCCTTGGCATCGAGCACGTCATTGTCCAGCAGGCGGTTGATCTGCTCGAGCTTGAGCACGTGGAACTTGTGCTTGGAGAGCGCGAACTCGAGCGCGAGCATCTCGTTCTTGTTCTTGTTCTTGCCCTTAGACTGCTGCAGGCGCTCGAGGTCGCACTCCGTGGCCTCAATCTGCTCGTTGAAGGTTGTGAGGCAATCCTGGATCCACATGCGCGTGTTCTGGCGCGCCTGCTCGGCTGGGTCGAGCCGGTCCATCTGCGCGAGCCCCTCTTTCGAGTACGCCTTGGTCTTGGTCTCCTTCTCGCAGACCTTGAACTCCTCCATCTTCTGCTCGATGAGCTTGCGCGCATCCGTGAGCGGCTTCTTGTCCTTCACGTCGCTGTTGCCAATCCAGTTCTTGATCTGGTCGCGGAACCGCTGGAGCTTCTTGATCTCCTTCTTCAGGTCCGCCTCGTGCTTCTCCTTCTGGTTCTGCGCCGACGCCGAGTAGACTTTGTCCCAGATGTCGTTGAACACCTCAACGCCCTCCGTCACCTTCTTGAGCGTGCGGTCGATCTCGCTCATCAACTTGCGCTGCCCTGCCATCGTCACGCGTGCTCGTGCTGCCTGTGGCTCGTGGCTCGTGCTTTCCCCTCAAAACTCGCTGTGCAAGGCGCAAGGCGGCTTCCTCCCCCGGCTTTTGGAGGAAACTACGCTTTGCAGCTCTTAGTTTGGGTGGCTTGGTTCCTACATTTCATTTTGGGCGAGCGTTCTCCTAGGTGCGGCGAGGATGACTAACTTGGTTTCATAATGCTGCTGTCCAGTTGACGGTTTTACGAGAAAATAAGGCTGCAAAAGTTGGCGTTTGAGCAACAAGCAAGCAAGCAAAGATGGCGAACGTGATGCTCACGAGCGAGACGGCCAAGGACCCGAACAAGCCCTTCAAGCTGCGTGTCGAGGACGTCTGCACCAAGTTCGACGTGCGTGTCACGTGCTGTCTGCACCCATGTCGCTGGGCTTGTGGGTTGCAGCTCACGTGCGCTTGTGTTTCCTTTGCTGACTCCACCAGGCGCTCGTGTCGGAATGTCTGCTGCTCGTGCAGTCGGAAGAGCAGTTCCCGTAAGCGACTCACATATGTGGCGCATGGCTAAGTGTGTATATAGTACTCATGTGACTCTACGTGCATGCTGCTGCTGCAGGAGCTCGGATGGGAGCGACCTGACGAGCGTCGAGGAGCAGGTCGTGAAGAAGCTCGAGCAGTTCAACTCGGTCTGCGACGAGCTCTACAAGGAAATTGTGCGTTTGCTGCTGCGTGTGCCCTTGCTTGTTTATTGATGACGCACTTGCTGACCTTCGTGTTGTTTGGCTTGTTTATCGGATATTTCAGCTCCGGCGGAAGGAAAAATTGCTGAACCTGATGGAGAAAAGCCCGAAGAACGTCGACCTCCACCGACAGATCCAGACGGCGGGCAACATGGTGCAGGTGATCGGGGATTTCCGGCATTTCCTCGAGACTGGCGTGGTGAAGCCCGACAAGTCCGCCTAAGTTCGCAGGGGTACATCACCACCAGCCAGCTGCCTATCTCCCATTCGCCTATTTGCATCCGTACAAGTAGAGCAATAAGACAGAAATGGTGGGTTGTATTCACTCGCATGCACTTGAGAGATGCAGGTTTGTGATCCCTGCTCGTCTTGTATGTATATCCCCCGACGCTCGCTCACTCACGGCCTTCGCTCAGCTCAAGAGCTTCAGAACTCGGCGAACGCGAGCGCCGACGGGAGGATCTCGACCACGCTCATGTCCGAGGACGATGGCGAGAACTGCGTCTCCGTCTCGTAGGAGTCGTCCGAGGACGTTAAGTACGCACCCAGCGACGCGCTCGACGGCGGCTGGTTCTGGTGGTGAATAAGCGGCTTTGTGCTAATGCTCGCATGGTGCGGATGGTCGTCGCCCAGACTTGTCTTGAGCAGCCACTCAAGCGACACGTTGTCGCACGAGTTGCTCAGCGTCGCTGTCGCGGGGATCGGCATGCACACGCGCGCGATGAGCTCGTTCTGTTGTGGCAAGTGCACATGCAAGTTTAGTTACGACACGGCGGATACGGAACTCAAGAACACCATCAGCAGCAATCCCCAACCTGCTTCTGGATGTGGCGGCTCATGCGTGTCATCTCCATCAGCACGGCGTCGATCTTGCTGCTGAGCTTCTCTTCGAGCTTCACGAGGTCTTGGGGTATCACAATAATATCAGAGCTCCGTAAATACCGTAAACAATAGCGGTATTTACGTACAGTACGAACCTCGCTTGGCGAGCTTGGGCGCGGGCTCCTTGGCGCGTGCAGACGAGTCCGAGAGGTACGTGCTGTGGTGCTTGCGCTTCGAGAGCACGCAAATGGCGTTCGTGAAGATGGGCATGAGGTCCGACACGTTCGCTGTGCACTGCTCCTGGTCCACCTCGATGCGCAGCTTGAAGCGCTGACCGTCCTTCCGTCGGCTCACCTAGGTGAATTCACACCCGACAGAGCACCACAAATTCTCATGTTGAGACTCTTCAAGCGTCAGTGGACATCCACACAATAACACGCATACGCTACCTTCTCGAGCCGGAACTGCACTGAGGTCTTGCGTGACGGGCTACGGATGACCACTGAGTCGTAGTCGTTGCCCACGAAGCGGAAGATCTCCTGGTCCGTGTCGTCCACGCGCTTGCCCGACTCGAAGAAGAGCAGGATGCGCAGCGGAATATCCACGAACTCGTCGTCGGGCGACCGCGCCGGCTCGCCGTGCTCATTGAACTCCACGAGTGTCACCTCGACGTCCAGCGCGTTCGACTTGCCGCCTATCACAACACCATGTACAGTCAGTTAAGTGTTACAACAAAGGCTGCTTGGAGGACAACAGTGGCTCCATCACGCACCTTCGTCCTTGTAGAACTCCGAGGCCGGCTGCTTGGTCACGACGAGGCGTCTTGACCACGCGGAGAGGCGCTTACTGGGCGGCAGCGCGAACGCGTCGGTCTTCATGAACGTCCAGTCGCTTTGCTCGTCCTCGTCCTCGTTGGCAGCCGCGTCATGGTGTGCGTGGTCTAGCAGCAGCGACTGGTGATGGCCCAGCTGCTGCTGCTGCGTACGCTGCTGCGTCTGGAACAAGTCGATCTCATCAGCGCTGCTGATGGCGGAGGACGAGCTGGTCTCGTGGCTGCTGAGCAGATGCATCCCAAGCAGAGTGAGTTAAGGAGTGAGTGGTGGTGCTGGTGCATTTGCAACATGCTGATGGGACGCGACAGCAGTCGCGTTGCATCACCACGCCCCTGTAGCTGCATGCGAGTACTTGCACACAGCACAGGCAGCCAGCAGCTAGCCGTCAAGGTCACGAGCCCTCGCCATGAGCTTCAAGCGTAACGTAACGTATCCCATCGTGGCTCTTGAACAAAAAACAATCGGATCCAATCTGAGTCCTCGTCTGATTCCAACCGTCAATGCCGGAGTAGCACGATGGGTCCGTGACCTGCATGCGCGGCAGCTGCGAGTCCTTGATGCGGTAGCGCTTGAGCAGCGCGGTCTTCTCGTCGCAGTTGAGCACGCGGTGCACCGGCACGTGTGCTCTGCGATGTCTACGAGCAGCTCCGTCAAATGACCGGTGTCAGCGACAGCGAACACTGGGGCAATGAGCTAGTAAATGCACACACATACAGACGTTAGCATGTTCTCATACAAGCGTATCCATCCAACTCAATCGACTCGTCGTACCTAGTGCTGGAAGGACTCGGAGTCATCGCGAGCTCATTCTCGCTCGCAATGTACCCTCTGCGCACACATACACATAGCCACGGCACGATCACACTCAGTACTTGGCTCATCTAGACACAGCCCAAGTGAAGCAAGCCACACAGGCACGCACCAGTTGTGGAGCATCTTGACACTGGTCTTGCGCACACGGAAGAGATGCGACGCCTCTAGAGTGAGGCCCGACATGGCGGCAGCTGCTGGAAGGAGCGGTGGAGCGTGTGCCGGAGGCGGGCAGAGGTTGCGCTCTTGAGCTCTTCCAGTGCTTTCAAAATGGTGTCGTTTGAATAGTGGCCCCTCAACCTTTTCACTTGAAATTTGTATGCACTCAATAGCTCGGGAGATTTGGGTGTTGGGACATTGGCTGCGCGACGATGGACTCCAGTGCAGCGCCTGGAGACGTGACGGCCGCGCCGCCGCCCGCAAACGCGGACGTGACGACGCCGCGCTCCGCGAGACGCGTGACCGCGTGCGAGCGCCTGACGCCCGAGCACACCGTGCAGCGCCAGCGCACGACGGATGAGCCCATTCTCGTGGCCTGGAAGGTCGAGCGGCGCGCCAACGGCCAAGAGCTCATCAGCATCAGCAGCGACGAGAGCAGCGCTGGCGACGATGATGAGGACGACGGTAGTGATGAGGAAGATGCGAATGAAGTGGTCGGTGGCTACGAGCAAGGTCTGAACGGCTCGTTCTCTTACGGCGGCTCTGCGGATGCGTCTGTTGGCGAAAATGAGAACGATGATGCAGACTACGAGTACACCAGTGAGTGCGAAGCAAATCTGCTGCCTACAGCAGGGGAGCAGCAGCATGACAGCGATGACGAGCATCAGATGCAGTCCCATCGTGACGAGGTGGCTGCCGAGCAGCAGCCCACGCGTAAGAGCGTCGTGATCGACGTGGACGAGGACAGCGAGGGAGAGGCGGTGCACGTGACAACTGAGCCGAGCGCTGCAACACGGCCGCCAACTATTTATTCCATCGACAGTGAAGAGAGCGACAGCGACAGCGAGTGTGAGATCGTGGAGCGACCGTTAAGTGCGGACGGCCTCGCAGACCAGCGCGCGATCGCAGAGGCGCGAGCGCGTGAACCCGACGAGACGTTGGAGCTCGCTGGTGATGCGATTCACGATTGCAGCACGACGCCCGAGGTCGTGACGGACAGCAGCTGCGAGGTGGACACTCGCATCAAGACCGAGCCAGTGGCGGAGCCAGTCGTATCTGAGCTAGTACCAGCAGTATCAGCACCAGCAACAATAAAAAGTGGAGACGCTGAGAAGGAGCCTGTTGTGAAACCCGAACCGACTGCTGCAACGGCGCGCACGATCGTCCCCAAGAAGGTGATCCCACTGATGCGGTGCAAGAAACTGGACGAAGAGGACGCGGCCTTCCTGCTCTTCTACGGCATCAGCGAGGCGCCCACCGCGCGCATCCTCGGGCTCATCATAGGTACGCTCGTACCTAACGCTTGCTCACATCCACTTCGATACTAACGAGCAACCTACGCTGTCATGACAGAATACATTGATCGCTGTGTGGGCGAGAGCTCGATCTTCGTGTCGCGCTGCACCAAATTCTTGCTCTGGTGCAAGATGAACGCGCACGTGAACGCAGGCATCGAGGCCGAACGGCTTGCGCGCTCCGAATGGATGAAGATTGTCTTCAGCTCGGAGGATCCGTCCATGCGACCCGAGATCTACCGCTCGGCGCTGCTGCCGCGGCCCGTGCGGATAACTGTTCGACCGCTGCAGCTTGTGCACAAGCGAGCCAGCAGCGGCGGGTATCTCATGAACTCACGCACACCTGGCACGCTCGCATCGCCCAAGCGCGTTAAGGGCGAGTACATTGGCGTATACACGCCCCGCCAGAAGGGCCTGGTGCTCAACGGCGTGCTACAGCAGCTCTCGCCACCGACACAGACTATGGACTTTCGAGAGCAAGCTGCTTCGCATACAAACATGCTCAAGCATCGCAAGCAACCCCCACAGACCAAGACGAAGAAGAGGAAAGCTGAGAAGATCACAGTATTGGATTCGCCCATGGCTCAGTCGCCAATTACGGCTGTGCCCTATACGCCACGCAAGCACAGGCGACGGAACGGCAGCATCACGCTCTACGACATTGAGCTGCCGATCCGCGGCAAAGCTAAGAACGGCGGGCTCCCCAAGTCATCCGAGATCGTTAGGCCGTTGGCCCCCAACCAAGTCATAGCAGGAATCAATCGCAGCTTACCACACGGTCGGAGCTTGGAAGGCGATGGCGAGGAAGGCTGGGAGTACCGGAAGGGGCCGTGTGTCCAGGTGTGTCCGCTGCAGAACATGTCAGTCGAGGACCTCAAGAGCCACATCATCTCGGTGCGCAGCGAGGGGCGGATCAAGAGCTTTGAGAAGCTCTCGGACATCATCAGCAAGCTCATGACGGACCCGCGCAACTACCGCGGTCTCTTCAATGCGCCTGTGGACCCCGTGGCACTCAACCTGCCGACCTACACGTCCATTGTCAAGGTATGTTGCCTATCTCTGGAATTGGTTGGCTCTGAGCTGTTCCTGAGTGCGAACTTAACGCCCAACTCGCTAACTCTAATGTTATGCTTGTGACCATGTAGAACCCAATGGACCTGGGCACAGTCAAGAAGCGCCTGGCGGAGGGCAAGTACATTGAGACGCAGGATTTTGCGAATGACGTGCGGCTTGTGTTTGAGAACGCCAAGCTCTTCAACGACTCCAAGCACTCGGTGCATATATGCGCCGACACGCTGCTGCGGCATTTTGAACGCGAGCTTAAGAACGGCCTCCAGAAGCGCAATCCAGGTCCCAAACACTCCTGTGGCGCCTGCTACGGTCACACGTGCTCGCTGTGCTACCAGCAGTGTCTCCCGTTCGCTCAGCCGCACTTGCAGTGCTCGGGCAGCTGCGGCACGGACATTCGCAAGGGCTCGATCTACTACATCGCGCGGGACGGGACGCGCGTGTGGTGCCACAAGTGTCGCAACAAGTTGGTGCGCGAGAAGGTGGGCTTGATGAGCAATGGGAGCAGCCAGTCGTCGGTGTCGTTCTCGCAAAGTAGCAGCATGGGTGGGTCCCAGATGAGCGTCGAGGATGATACTGACGACCCCTCCATGGTGCGCATGAAGTGCGACACGACCGTTGAGCCATGGGTTAAGTGCAGTGAGTGCGAGAGCTGGATGCACCAAGTCTGCGGGCTCTTCAACTCCGTACGGGGTGCCTACGCGCTCGAGCACGACTTTGTCTGCCCGCCCTGCTGCTATCGTCAGAAGATCTCCACGCCGCCACCTTCGTCGTCGCTGCACAACCTGCTCAACCCGGCGTCGAACGACCGTGAGGCGAGCAAGAGCACGTGCCTCAACATCCCGCCGTGCGAACTTAGCATGTTCATCCAGAGCTTCCTGCGCCAGGAGCTCGAGGCGATCGGCGAGGGCGAGGCCGCGCAGACGCTCAACGTGCGCGTGCTGTCGTTCCCGGGCGAGAAGATGACGATCCCCGAGACCGTTTCGCGCGCCTTTGACGAGAACGCGAGCGCGCTCAAGTGCGCACTGCCCGAACGCGACGTCGCGAGCCAGCAGCTACCAGCCGAGGTCACGTTCCTGTCACGAGGCATTTATTTATTCCAGAAGCACGATGGCATCGACGTGTCGCTCTTCACGCTCTACGCGCAGGAGTTTGGCGAGAGCTGCGAGCTCGCGGCGAACCGCAAGGCCGTGTATATTGCGTACATCGACAGCATCCGATATCTCAAGCCCGCGAGCGCGCGCACGTCCGCGTACCACTTCATCATGCTCGCGTACTTTGATTACATCCGCAGACACGGCTTCGACCGCGTGCACATCTGGTCCTGTCCGCCGCAGAAGCGCATCAGCTATGTCTTCTGGTGCCGTCCAGCGTTCCAGAAGACACCGAGCGCCGAGCACCTGCGCTCATGGTACAACCGACTGCTAGAAAAAGCCAAGAGTCGCCAGATCGTCCGGGGCTGGACGACGCTCTACGACCGGTACCTGGCGCGCGAGGACGCGGCACTGCCCGTAAAGGACGAGAGCCAGCAGCACCTGATCGCGACGCGCGGCGTGACATCACGATCCGTGGACCCGGGCGACCTCGCGTGGCCTGTGAGCGAGCTGCCGCCAATCTTTGACGGTGACTTCGTCCCGGCCGAGCTCGAGCGCATCCTCGGCCGCATCGACGCGCGCAATGGAAAGATCCGGCGCGCAAATGAGTCGGTCAAGAACGCGTCGATCGGCAGCTCTGGCGGGAAGCGTGTCAAGGGCGACGCGACGATCAAGGACGACCCGGAGGGACCCCCTACCGCTGCTGCCACACAACACAACGTCGAGTTCAAGCTGCGCGAGGTCTTCGACAAGCTCAAGTTCGCAGTGCAGCGCATGAAGCAGGACTTGCTCGTGGTCCACTTGGCCGCCGTGGACTCGGAGGAGGAGAGTGCGATGACGACGGTGTGTCGTCCCGAGACGACCGTTCCCGAGTGGTGCCAGCGTGTGCCGCGGTTCTTTGGGAGCCGCTTCATGTTCCACCAGCTGTGCGCGAGCGCAGGCTACCAGTTCGACTCGCTGCGGCGCGCTAAGCACTCGACGATGATGATCCTACACCACTACTTCAACGAGCACGTGACTCAAGTGAACGTCTTCTGCCGCGAGTGCAGCTTGCTCATCACGCACGCCGAGTACTGGGCCTGCCAGACGTGCGACCGCCTGGCGCTCTGCGACGCCTGCTTCCAGCGTGACGGCCTTGCGCACAACCACGTGCTGCAGTACGGCCGGCAACTCCGCGTCACGCACTACAGTCCAGCGCCGCAGGCCCATGGCCACCAATCCTAGACACAGGACCAGTACCAGAACATCCACGAGGCCATATACGATGGCGACAGCGTAATGTAGTCAGTCACACCAAGTAATAAGTGAAAGTGTTAGCGAAATGTGAAGCCTGATAATGCTCATGAAATGCACCAGCTCGTTGGTGTTACAGGTGCATTTCTGTAATTTAGCAAAAGATCAAAGGACACCAAGGAGCCGCGTGGCAACGACAACATGGTCCCAAGCAGGAGCGAGTTGAGCTGCCAATTGTGATCCACGAAGAAGACTCGAACTCTGAGATACTTCGTGCCTTAGGTCTTGCAAGCCCATAAATCGGACACCATCGTCAGATTCCGACCTCCAGTAATGAAAGCTTGCTTCAAAATGCCACATCACTTCCTTCTTGGTCGACGGGTACATCTCGATGATTGCGTGACCGATGGTATTCGCGTCCAAAGTGCACTAAAAACTGCTCCTTCATCATCATGTCATTTATTATCTGCGAGTCTTCGTATTCGCCAAGCTGGAAGGCGAGATTGTTGAAAACAATCCGCCGTATTTCAAGTAACAAGCGCAGTCGAGCAGGATCGCACCTAAACAACGGGCTTGCCTCGAGCGCCTCAATTTCCTCTTCTCGGGTTCTCTTGCGATCCATTTCAGCAAGCGTATTTTTCAATGACACTCCGTGAGCATCCTTCAAGTGGTTGGTAGCGTTTGAGGTCTTGCCGCTGTAGAGAGGATAAAACTTCCACTTGTCCCGGCACGAGTCTTCAGCAAGGCAAATCTAACTGAGTTCGACGCCCTTGTCGCTTGTGTGGTCGACATGGACGCCGTACTGGTACAAGATGGACCACTCGCTGGGTTTGGGAGGACGAGGCGTGAACGAAGAGTCATCATCAAGGGCGAAGTTCCTCATAGCTTCTACAGTAGCCACTGAAGGTCGCACGGCATTCGAGGCATCCATGATGATGTCTCTGGCTCAGTCCCGACTTGGAACTCGAGAGTGCTCCAGCTGTTGCTGCTGCCGTAGCGCCAGGACTGCACAATTCACGCCTTGCAATATGTGCGCTTTCGATTTTTACTTTTGAAAAGTATGAGATTTTGTCTTTATAAGGGTATGTGTATAAGAGCAAGTAAAAAAGTGGCCCCAAACGTACCCTTATAAGGAGGTTTGACTGTAGCAGTAAAGAGCTTCGAGCTCTTCTCGGAAATGGAAGTTCCTCGAGAAGGAGGTGGTGATGGAGCCGCAGCTGGTGCTGGAGGACGTGGCGCGCGATGGGTTCCGCCGGAAGTTCTTCCTGAGCGCTTTCGGCGACGAGAAGCATGCGCTGGAGCTCTGCTTCGCGTTCCTGGGCCATGTGCGCAAGTACAAGACGCTTGTCGGTCGCAAGGAGCTGCTGCTCAACATCGTACGGCTGTCGACATGCTCTCTCTACATATTGATGGACTATGTTTAACTATTGTACATGCACACTTTCAGGCCAAAGAGCTTGTCGCCATGTACTTGAGCGACCCGACGCAGCAGCTGCGCAGCGTGTACCTCGCAGCGCCCGACGTGCAGCAGCTCATGGACCGCGTGGTCGCCGCCGTAGCGCACGGTCGCAGCCCGCTGGACCTCTTCGCGGGGCTCGAGGCGCGCGTGAAGCAGCGGCTGTCGGACGACAAGTTCCCGCAGTTCCTCGCGAGCGCGCAGTACATGCAGCTCTGCGAGGCGATCCGCGAGAAGCGCGAGCTGCCGCTGGGTGAGGTCCTCGCGCACCAGCGGCGCACGCGCTACCTCGAGCGCTTCCTGGCGACCCACGAGCCCACGAGCCTGGGCAACCTGCGCTTCTGGGTGGACGTGCAAACGCGCTTCCTGCCGCTCATCCAGACCAACATGTTCTCCGTCGCGCTCTTCGAGGAGATCCAGGCCACGCTCCGGCGCCTCTACAACGCGTACCTGACCGCGTCATCGCCCAGTGCCGCGACGCTGCTCTCCGAGGACGTGCGCAAAGACACGCTTAAGAAGATTATGCTGCTCCAGGGCGAGCCGTTCTCGCCGCCGCGGTACGCAAGTCTCTTCCGCCGCGCACAGGAGCAGGTCTGGGAGTGGCTCCAGACGGACGTCTACGGCCGCTTCAAGCGCTCGCAACTTTACGTGCTGCTGGTCGTGGAGATAGAGAACCTCGAATCCGACCACCAGCTGCGGCGGCTCAGCGAGCAGGTGCACCGGCAGCAGCGCCATGCGCACAACCTGACTGTTGCAGGGAGGAAGAACGAGGAAAAGTCCAGTGCGGTCGTTGTCCCTGTGATTGTGCAGCATGGACGGCTGGCGACCTCAACACTGTCGCGCTCGTGGCCTGACGCTCTCAAATCCGAAGTGCTAACCAGCGAATACAAGCGAGAACTGCAGTTGGATGAGCTCAGCGATACGTTTGGACTCAAGAGCATTTGCTTTCACTCGCTTGTAGATCATTCGCCACCGAGCGAGTCAGGCGCGTCGCCAAATGGCAGTGGGCGATTCGTTTTCAGCTACGATCTCTTCTGTGGCAGCAAAGGCGCCGACTCGTTCACGAGTGCAGCTCACTTGGTACGTGTGTTGTTACCAATGATTGTTGTTGTGGTGGTTGGCTGACTGCTTGTGTGTCGCTCACTAGGCGTACTGCTGGAACAGACAGACAATCCCAGCACTCCCCGCTGTCTTGTCGCCCTCACATCGAGCCCTGCAAACTGGTAGACCTGCCTTTTCTCATTCTCTCATGCAGTACTTTCTCACCTGGTTGCAATATGACTGACTCACTGTCGTGTCTATTGCTGCCAGCTCCGAGATCGAGTATTCACGACTTCATCGTGCCGAACGATGCCGGCGGGGAAGTCTTTGGAGCATGTCTGACTCAGTGGCGGGTGGCACCATGCTCTCACGACCCATTGCCGTCCCGCGACTCCCACAGCAGCTCCAACTTTGCGTTTGAAGCATCAGCACAGGACGAGATGGTGCAATACTGTCGACCGAGCTTCGTCAGCGTCACGTCAGCTCAATCCATGCACAGGAGAGCGCGTTGGCTGCTTCAGCAACTGGCAAGTCAGGATCCGGTGAGCTTATGACAACCGCCCTGCATCACTCTTACTGATAGATGACCCGATCAACTCACTAACTCTGCTCTTGAGTTGTTATGTCATGAGAACCTCACGCCTGAGCGAGTGCGCGAGCTGCTGGTATCGTTGCCCACCGTGTCTTCACCTCTGAGGACGCATCTGAACGCGAGGTATCGCGACTTTTACCTGCACAGGGAGCTCAGCAACGACGATTTTCCGCTCCACTGGGCTTTCAAGGAGCTCAGCACACAGGTGCGTTCAGCTTTTGTGCAGCGATGTGACCGGTAGATCTGTACGTGCTGACGTGCTGACGTTTGTCTTGGTCTCCAGACGATCGCAAGCATGTTGGCTCTGCTGCTTGTGGGAAAATCGGCGATCCTGGTCTCCGATCGACCATCAGCGCTCGTGCTCGTTGGGAAGGCGCTGAAAGAGCTGCTTCGGCCGTTTGAGTGGACAGTAAGTGCCTCGCTTTCAAGATATTTTGAGCTCAAATGACTGAATTACCTGTGTCGACATCACCTTGGTATTCTCAGCACTTCTTCCAGCCATTTTGTCCGATCACCGCTGCAAACCAGTTGGCCAGCGAGGGGTTCTTCAGTACGAAGACGCCGTTCATCATTGGCTTTGAAGGCGCGCTCACGCACCAAAAGCACACGGAGCAGGGGGCCGACCAGCGCCACCGCATCCGAAACAGCATCTACAATGTACACAAAGTGTCGCTGCGGCTCGAGCTCTCACCGCTGAAGACTGGCAGTGCTGGCGTTCATCTCGGTCCGACCTCGTATCCGAAAGAGATCCTCCAGTCCCACGCAGTCGTGCTCGACATCGACAACGACGATCTGTGCCTTCCCGGGAAGGTCGAGGTCCCTGAATTCCCCTGTACGTACCTCACCCGAGTTTACTGGTGATGCTTGTGGCTATGTCTCAAGAAACTCACAGTCTCAAATCGTTGCCTTCCGTTGTAGTGACTCTCGTTCGGTGCCTCGAGGGGAACGTGAAGGAAGTGCTGGCTCACCAGCAAATCACGAACGCAGACACGCAGCTCTTCCATCCAAGCGCGCACTCGTCGTTCATTGACGACATGGTGGAGGAGTCTGGGAACCTAGCTTCCGTGAGCTCATATCAGACTGCTGCTGTTAATGGCTATGCACAAAGCATAGTTGTCGTCGACACGAAGCTCGACCATGGCGCTCGTCTAGCGTTTATCAGCTTCCTCGAAGCCCTCTTTGGCGATGTCGTCTACCATTTCTGCTCCTTCGCACAGGACTTCGCGGCCGATGAGCTGCTCTCCACGCCGACTCAAGCGCCAGAAAAATTCCTGGTCTTCGAGGTCGACTCGTTCCTGGATGCGCACATTGAGTTGGGGTGCCGCGAGTTCTTCCGCCAATGTTTCCAGACAGAGGTACGTGACTTTCGATACATTACAAAGAAGAGAAATTACGCAACACCCAGTACTTACATGCGAACTTGTTTGTGTAGCTCTTCCGCGTTTTTTTGTTGCGCCAGCATGCGCAATACGCGCTCGTCGAGCAACAATCAGCGCCAGCGCAGTAAGACAGCTTTTTGATCCCAAAGGGACACTGGGCAAGTTGGAATAAACGCTTTGTCTTATCGAACCAATACGTGACTTCAATTCGCTTGTGCCGTCTTCAACTTCATGGGTCAAGCATCAGTATTACTATCGCTGCTCGTATAGTGTGAGCTCTTCGAGACTGACGAAAGTGAGCGACTTGGTCAACGCCGGCAGCGCTGTTCTTAGCACGCCAACTGTCCACGTGCGGTCGTGCACAATGATGACCGAGCCGTTGCGCGTGAACGTGCACAGATGCAACGAGTTCAAGATCTCCGACTTGATCTGCGCATCGTGCGGGTACACGCTGCCGAGACAGATCCGGTATCCGTGGGACTGGATGATCTCCCGCATGCTCGACGTGAACCATCCCGACGCTGGACGCAACCATCGCATCGGGGTTGCAGAATTGGCAGCAGTCGAGTTCTCTGTTGCCAGTAGTCTTGTCGTTTCTGCTTCTTTGCCTTGTGCCGCAATACTTGCAACTCGATCCACCGCCGCCAAACCAACGAAACATTCACGAACAGCCGGAGCCTGTGGCTGGTACGCGCGGATCGCGCTGTCGCACTCCTTGAGCTTCTGCTCGAACACATGCAACTCATCGAGTACGCTCGCGTGGTCCACAGTCAGGTGGTTGCCGAGTGTGTGTCCCTCTCGCACAATGCGCGCGACCGTCTCTTCGTTGCCGGCGATGTGGCTACTGATGATGAAGAACGTGGCCTTGACGTTGTTCTCTTTGAGGATGTCAAGCAGCAGCGGCGTGTTCGCTGACGGCGCGTCGTCGATGGTCAGTGAGCAGACCTTGGCGGTCGTGGACACGCACCAGAGCACCGAAGGGTGCGAGCCCCAGACCATGAGACGCATGAACCAGCGTGGCTGCACGTACACGAGGATTAGGAAGAGCAGCAGCGCGCACACCACGACCGTCGTGCCGATCTGCAGCGCGCTATTCACCGCCGCCGGCAGCGGCAGCGCACTCGCCGGTTTCTCTACAACTGCCGCCGCGACGCAAGATGCGCCCAGGAGCGTGAGTGCTGCCGCCGTGGACGGCATCGTAATGGTCTTCATCTCTTCTCTTGACTTGTTGCGCTTGGACTTCAAATTGCGGAATGGCAAGGAAAGGGATACTCCGGGCAATTACTAAACGGTCACTGATTCTGAGAGAAGCATACTAATTGGTCGCTAAGACAATTCAGGTTACTAAAAGGTCACCAAAGCTTGTTTACGTTACTAAATGGTTACTACAAATTCTGCAAATAAAACCTAAAATTTGGATTCTGACCAAGAGGGTAGAAATATACAGAGCTCCCTTGGCTAACGAAACCTGCATAATATTATCTCCCCGATAGATATGATCGAATCGGTTTTAGAGGGATATTTTGGCGCCATTTTGAAAAGCAGGTCACACACAACGCATTCAGTTCAATGAAGCCGCCACCACCAGCTCGCGTGCGTCTGGCGCGCGGTCAGCAGCGAGAGCTCTTCGCGCACCACCAAGACAACCCCTCGCTGACTCTGAGCGAGCTGGGGCTGTGGGCGCTTGATCGCTTTGCGTTGCCAAGAGCGCCTGCAGCGTCGAGCGTCAGCGAGTTGCTGAAGCGCTATCGTCTGCGCCCAGCGCTGCTCGAAGAAGAGCAAGAAGAACCGCCGGCGGCGTACGTGTCTCTGCTGCTCGACGAAGAGCTCTCTGAGTGGA